>NEEE01002054.1:306865-318467 GCA_002278615.1 Pogonus chalceus
TGTCAAACTATATATGTAGCATTAAAAAAAATCTATTGTATATATTTTAATAGATTCATTTATTAACAAAAAATTATGTATATGCAGTCTTATCTTGGCTGAAATCTTATGTAAACTGTACCTGATATAAAATATTTCATTAAAACATTTTAAATCAAATTATATAAACAGTACAAATTAACAATTTCAAAATTAAAATATTTATTTAACTTTATGTTGTAATTATTATTTATTTCGGCTTTTTTATTTTTCATAAATAAACAAATTTAAAAGCTTCTCAAAAGTTTATTTTAAAAATCAATATTATATGCACGTCATTGAAGAAAGGTTAATATTTTGAAGTGACAAGAGGAGGTTATAATATATTTAACTTGTTACTACTGGAATAAATAAATAATTTTAAAAGTTTTTTCGTTGTATGTATGCAACTTTGTAAAGTATGTAAGGTAGCAATGTTGTAATGTTAATAACAAATATTATAAAATGGATTTGTAAATAGGGACGTTAGAAAAATTTCTGTTTAGTCTATTTAGGGCGAAATTTTATGCATGTTATTATAACTGTTACCTGAGTTAAATATTTACTTATGGTTATACGCGTAAGAGCGACAATCTTAAATCTGATATATTTATCTTGATGTCGTTTTCCGTCACTTTTATGCTTTTGTTTACTNTTTTCAATATTAGAGTATTGTTATAAAATTATAGTTGGGCCCTAAATATTAGTTCCTTTTGAAATAAATAATTTATGTAAGTTAAAACGCCAAATCCATAAAATTCTCGATTTATAATTTATAATAAATGTATTTTAATTGTAATATCATATATATGTGTATATTAAAAAATAATACGAAAATTTAATTATGTTCGACGAACGACGTTATATTAAAAATCGAAAATTTTACTGATTTCAAAATAGGATCCTGTTACCAAATATTTATGTTAAAAATTTCATATTTTTCATTGCACTGAAATTTTCATGGGAAATAAAATGAAAATTTCATGTTCGCAATACTAGAAATATATGTAACATTGATTTTGTATTCATAGAATATAAGATATTTAATTAAATCTTTATTATAGATATTTAATATTAGTCTATTGTAATCTTTCTTCTATACTTTTATAATCAAACTTTCACTGCGAAATAAATATAGAATTGTTCATAAATTTATATCATTATAAAATAACGTTAAATATTATAAATTAGTTGAAAATATCTATAAAAATTTCGTATCAGAAATTTAAACTATTAAAAAAACAATTTCTAGTTTTATGATAAAACAAATATTATCAGCATTCATTTTGTTTAATCGAATTTGGAAATTTTCAGGGACAAATTTCCAAAATTATAGTGTATGGAAAGCAATAGAAGGATCCATATTTGATTCTATTATGTCGCAAACTAGAAATTATATCACTTAAAAGTGATAAAATTAGCTTTTATAAAGCTTTTATTACATATATAGTTTTGACTAATTTGAAAATATACCAGTTAGTATTATTTCGATATAAAATTTATGATCAATTTATATAAATTTTATTTGAAACAATGCTAAAAATCAAATTGAACCTATTATGACTTTTAAATGAGAACTGTGTTAACTATTAGATACTAAACTAAATACAATTTTAAATAAATATTGAAATACACTGATTACTATAGTATAAGGATTGATCTAACTTAAAAAAACACAAGATAGTTTGTGACCTTAAAAATATTGGTCAAACACCAACGCCTCAAACTTGTCTATTGTGTACAAATTTTTCTTAATAATAGATACTACTAAATAAATAATGATATGATAAATGTCACTTTAAAAATAATGTACAATTTGTACAATTTTCAGTCCTCTTCCTTAAATACTTTCATATTTTCTGTTTTTATTTTTATTTTTCATATTTAATTTAACAAAAATATTATTTTATCTATTCCAGCATATTCNAAATTAATAATTTAAATTTTTCAGTGAAGAAATATTATGACAATTTAAATAATAAAAGATAGTTTTACAATAATGCATATACTGACTTATTGAATAAACAAATATTAAATGATTCAAATTTAAAATTAAAAAAAAAAAAATAGTGAAACTAAAAATCATAGCATCATGTTCCCGAAAAGTAAGTTTATATTTTTTATAATAACATAATTTTATATAAATGTTACCATATATAAAACTTAACACGTTTTTCATGCATGTTTTTATATAATTTTGCACAAAAAATTTGTTTAAAAAAAGTTATAACTTGCGTTATGCAGCAGTTTCTGTACTTCTAAGTTTAAAATATCTTAATAAGTAATGCCTGTTGTTAAACATTAATATTTAATTTAAAAAATAAATGAATTATGTAAAGATGGTTTAAATCAAATTTAAAGAAAAAAATTCTGTTATTTTATCTTTAATTTTCACTGATTTCCATGCAATAATCATCACCAGTATAGGTTTTTGAAAATTATAAGTTTATTTATTTTAAATAGTTAACCAAAAATAAAATAAATGTGCCAACATAGTAAATAAACTAAAAAAAAAAGCCAAGAAAGGTTATTTATTATTTAATCACCTCTAAATGCCTGGAAGGACGATTGAGTTCAATATTTTTAGGAGAATCACTTATTTTGAATTAAAATTTACAGTTACCTAATGAATATGACTAAGACAGATCACTTTAAATTCTAAATTCCACTGATTCAATGTCATTACAATTGAAATTTTAGAAAGTGATGTTGTAAATGGAGTTTTAGCAAGGTGAAGAAGGATAGAAAATATAATTTTGTTATTGTAACTTGTACTTATAAATGTTTCAAATTTATTTTATTTTTTAACAATTCTAAGCCATTTAACACAATATGTAATTACTTATTATAAGAAAACTTTTAATTTTACTGTAACGCCGATGATAGTTTTTATATTTTATCTAAGTTATCACTTAAAGTAAAATATATATCATAAAGGAATATATGTATATTCAACCATTTTGTTAAAAGTCAAAACTATATAAATAGTAATTATTAATCATTTTAGCTACAATTATATGTAAAGCTTAATCCATATTTAGCTAAAATAATTCTTTTTTAAATAAAAATCTTAAATATATATTATAGATTGGAAAATAGTTTGAACTATGTTAGGACAAATTTATAAAACTTAAAAAGTTAATGTATACTGTGTGTCTATTGCAATTCAATTATTGTTAGTTTAGCTACCCTCCCCTAGTAGAGTGGTTTGAAAACTGTAAAATATGTTATTTTCTTTAAATGATGATAGATGTCTCTAGTAATATAACATTTACTATTTCCTTATTCTATATTCTTTATTATTTGAATGAATAATTTCAGGTAATTAGCCAATAATTGTAATTATATTGATAGCATAGATTTTTTTTAATAACAATAAAAAAAAAATGTTGTAGTAACAATTATGTTTTCCACGCAAATAATGAAAAATGTCAGATTCGTAATAATTTATATTGTAATAAAAAAGTTATATTTTCTTGAATATTATATAAAATTTTATATATTTTTCATATTGAGTAATAAAGCCATATTATATACCATTGCTGGAATAAAATTTATTATAATTTTTATTTTCGTTCAATGTTTATTTGACTTTATAAGTAATATGTAGAATATTCGACAGATTTATTTGATAATAGATAATTATATTTTAGTNATAATATTCTTAGTTTTTTATGAATGATGCAAAACTGTCGGCCTAGAAAATTCTTATTTGAATCATATCAATTATTTTTGTGTAAATTCCAGTTTTTATAAGTTTATATTAAAATTCGCAAAGTAAAAGATACGTTTAATTATCTAATTATGCAGTACCTAAGTTTTATTTTAATTATAATATAAAATTACGATTAAGGAAAAGACAGAAACAAAAAAAAATTGTAGAATAACATCAAGTGTTTTGTTATCTAATTATCTTTTTTTTCTTTTATTCTCTCCACTCACTAAAACTCTACTCAAATCAATCTTTAAAATTTTAATTTGAAAGACCAACCTTGAATCAGTTGAGCTCAGAATTTAAAATGAACTTTCCAGCTCATATTCATTGGGTAACAGAAATTTTGATATAAAATTAGTGACAGAATCCTTTAATTCTAAACTCAATTTTACTACCAGTGGTTTAGAGTCCATTTAAAATAATTTTAGAGCTTCGAACTCCTGATAATATAAAATAAAATTTAGAATTTTGATATAAGTGTAGTGTGTCATTTGATTAAATTTTTGACAGAGCTTTTTTTTTGTTTTAATAAATGCATAAATATTACAAATTCAAATATTAATAATATATTGTCTGTTTAATTAATTATATCCAAATACATAATAATTAATTGATTTCGTAATTAGCATTTTGTTTTGCAAATAAATAAAGTTGAATACGAGACAACAGCTCATAATAGAATAAGTCACTTATCGAAATACATCTTTATTTTTTATATCGAGTGCGTATATAGTTAAGAATAATTAATTTGATAGTAATTAAGTTATAATAAATATATACATATATAGTAAGTGTTAAGTGGAATAAATATAAAATGAAATATATTTGGAAAAGTGTGAAATGAACATGAGTTCAGTGAAGTCCAGTAACAGAGTCCATTTGGCACATTCAGTGGTAGTGGTACTTCTAGTTCCAGTGTTGAATTTTACCGAGCTTTGGGTTCGCAAACAATATGTGTAAGTTCTCGGATGTTAAATCATCATTAAATAATATTCAAAAGCGACAGTCGGTTAGTAACAGGAACGAGAGAACACATGTCGCGACCGAGTGCTGCGACAGTGTAGCGACACCGTATAGGTGCCGTAGTCCGTAGTGCACCAGTCTGGCCACAAATGGCCGTAAGATAAAATGAAAAAGTAATTTTCTTGGAAGAGAATTCATAGCGAACCAGTAGCAATTGTTTGCGCATTAGCGTCGAGTTAGCGCTTTGGGACGCGAGGCGCCCGCATCGCCGGCTACAATGGATGCTTACTTTACTATAATCGGGCATATTATCATATGTCGACAAATCTAATGTCGTAAAATTAACTCATTTCTCCGTTTCAATTCATATTTTTATATTTTAACTCATTTAAATTAATTTTATTATTCTTATTCTTTTAAATAATTACTCACAATACAAGAAATTGTATAGTAATTTGTTTACTTACAATAAATGTCATACTACATACATTATATGTGACAATAGACAGTATTTATTCGAATAATAATAAAATGAAAACGATAACATATCGATCACTTTAAACAAACAAAGAAATTGCACAAATTTTTTGTGGTGATAAAATATTTAAATGTTTTTTATAATTTTTAAATTAATTTTGACAAAAATATCATTTTTATGAAAACAAATTTAAGTTTATAATTAAAAATAAATTTAATCAATTGATTATACATTTAAATTAAGTTTTAAATGTTACATTTTATATTTATTGCAATGATTTATAATTTATATTTATATGTATATGACAAAATGATCTATTTAAATTTTATTAATTTTTTATAATTTAATGTAAGTAAAAACATTGAATTTTAATTTAAAAATAATTAAATAACCCTTTGATTTACAACAATAATTTATTTAAATATTTATAATTAAGATTTTATAAATCATTTCACAAATAAAAATTTAAAAACATTTTTTTTAAGTAATGTATTTGAAAAATATATTTCTGCCTGAAAATAAAATAATTCTTCTAGGATTTTATTACTAATTAAATAAAAAATACTTGCAAATTTTAAAGTATAATCCTTAAATATAACAAATTATGTTTTTAAGTTATTGTTTCATACAGTGTTTCCAAAACTATTTCGTTGCCATTTAATTTAGCAAATAGTAACTTTTGTTACCAACATGAATGAAATAATTAAACACTTCATTATAAACTTAAAATTCTTGAAGAATGTTTTTTAAAGAAACTGTAACATATATTTTTTTTCAAAATCCTAAAAAAGATGAATCCTTGCATTTAGATAATCTTCTATTTCTTATAAATAACTGCCTTCTGGACAATTTATTTTGCTAATAGTAAAATTATATATTTAAATACAAGAAATTAGGTATAATTAGTTAAGTATCGATAAGTAATAAAAAATATTGTTTTAATTATAAAGTAAATATATTTCGAATAAGTATTTGAAATAAGGAGATTTGAAAATAATTTCGATGATTTGAATGTCGATAAAAAATAAATAATGTCCGAATAAAAGTCTGATACTGCTGATATCATTGGCATAGCCGTAAATAACACAGTCAGAACTGAGAAGCGAAAAGAACAGACTGAAAGAACGGTAAGGTCTGAACCATACCGTATACTGCACCCTTGTCATACTGAACATGACTACAATCGTAAATCAAATTAAATTAAATATTAAAAACGTTCAAAGTTTTGCTCGTACACTCTAAATTTAAAATGAATGTAAAGTAGATAATTCGAATTTTAGAAATTTGAACCATTCTTTTCACAGGGGAAAAAATTTAATTTAATAGCGACGACACATGTGCTTGTCATTTCAAGATTTCCACCGAAAAGACTTTACGTTTGTTTCTGTTGCACTCCAACTTTTACAAATAATATTAAGTAAGACAAAGATAATAAAAATTTTCCGATTCAGTTTTGCCTTCATATAGATTACTTTCTTTATTTCAGAAATTAGAAAGGCTCCCCTACCAGAATCACCACCTTCAACACCCCACATCGCCCCCCGACAGACATTCCGAGAAATGAATCGAAAAAATACCGTTTACATAGTTTCGTCATCAGTCTTATGAAATGGATATTGGTTCATTCATTTTGTTTTCATTTTGTTATTGGAATTAAATTATTTCTTTCTGGATTCCATCTTAGGATACTTCTTCTTTTTCCCTCAATTCAATGATATTATTCAAATGAATTTTTAGTTTTGTCTTTAGAATAATCGTAAAGCAGTATTTTAACATATGTAAATAACAAAAATATATAAACAAATTTTGAATTAAAATTTATTTATAAATTAATGTATCAGTTATTTTCACCGATTTTCAGTTTTTCAGTTTTTCAAATAAACTTCGGTTAATAATTGTGATATTAGGCTGAAATTTTGAAAGTACACATTTCATTAAAAACTAAATCAAATAAATCTTAAAAATAAGTCATTTCTGTTAAAAATAGTAAGCTACTTTTAAAGTTTTTGTTTTTTGAAAACATCTTGTAATTTTGGAATAAGATGCTTCCTAATGTACTAAATCAATTTCTACTATAAAAATAATACCTCGAAAAAAGGGCATTTTTGGCAAAAATCACTACACTATAGTCCAGTTGAATTGTTTATTTGAGAAACCCCATAAGTCAAAAATACCTAATTTTTCAGGAGGAACAAAAAAGTACTTTATGATAAAATTTAACATAAAAATAATGAATAATTAATTTAAAAAAATAGTTTTTGTGTCTCTAAGAGAGATCCGAACAGAAAAAAAAAATTTAATTTATATTACTCATAATAGCTATTTGTGTATTAAGAGTGGAAAGTGGGACATTGTCGATTGAGAGGTTGTTGCTGCGCTCCTAAGTCGCGCGGCATTCTCTCGAAATCGACAATGTCCATTTGCGCTCGAAACACACACAAGATTTTTTCTACAGTCGCCACAATGGAATCATCCACTATAACAAAAAATTATAAATTTTACATAGCAGGAAATTTTGTTAGGTTATGTAATGTATGGATAGAGCAATCATATGTCAGATTGACTTGTGAAGGTAATAAACGAGTAGGTAACGTTAGCGAATGTTTTTTCTACTTTGTCACTCTAGAGCGGCAAAGTAACATTTTGCGTTGACAAAAGAGAGTGCAAATACCTACTTTGTATAGCGACTGTAGAAAAAAGTAATTTGTTGTTGACTTATAGGGTTTCTGAAACAAACGAATAAAAAATAATAAAATAATAATTTTTTTATTTTTATCACTCGAATTATTTACTTTATTTATAAAAAAAAACTTAAAAACATATATTGGAGGTACGAAACACGAAAATTATTAACAATGATAATTTATTTTCAAATTTAAATGAGTCAAATGACAGTCAACAATGAAAGAACATTTTAATTTAATTTCATTAAACTAATATTGCAAAAATGATTAAAGTTAAGTTATTTATCAAGAATACGAATCAATAGTTACTTTTTTATTAATATTAATAAAATAATTATCGAGTATTTCTCGTTACTCTTCTAAAATGTCACGGTCTTCCACGGGCCAAACATAAATTTCCTAATAAAACAATTTTATTGTTGTTTTTTGAGAAAGAAATAAGATAGAACTTTAATTTAATGGGGTTATATCCAAGGAACCAAAAAATGCGAAAAACTCAATTTCGCAGAAAATGTCTTATGGAGTTTTTGAAATAAACGATTTAATTATTCTTAGGGATTTTTAAACTTTTAGTGTTTTTTAAATATCTCGCGAAATATTCATGTTTTTCATAATTTCTAAATTGATTATCGCTCTAAAAATTATACTTTTAATACAAGTCTTTTATAGCAAAAATCACTAGACTAAAATCCAGTTATTTTTATGGATTTTCAACTTTGTTGTAGTTTTCAAAAAACTCGCGAGCTAATTCCACTGTTTAGATTTTTTAACAATTTTATAACACCCTTTGCAATTGTATTCGGTAAAAAATAATCTATTGTTTTATATTTAGCTCCAGCTAACTTTAAAGGAAAAATACAAGAAGATGTTTTATTTTACATATATTTTGGGGAGTAGTTTGAATTCAAAATAATAATTCTATCTAACTGAAACTTTTTGCGTGGTTTAAAACACATTTTAACTATATTAAAATCATACCTGATACTTAAAATAATTATCGTATCCACCTAAAGGACGGTGTAATTTATATAACTGCAAACAATTAATTTACCCGCGCCGGAGAATGTATAATTCCAAAAACTTTTAATAATACAAAGATATAAATAAAATTACATTAAAAAATTTATTTTATACGGTATGCACTAAATTTTGTACAAAAATATTGAATATGTATAAAAATAATTGTCATAATTAAAAAAATTACTAGTTATTTTTGTAAATTTTATTACTAACAAATAATATTTACATATAATGTTTCAAAAAATAAGGTTCATTCTGAACAAAAAATTACAGTAAATAATTTTTTTTTTAAATCAAATACCGTACATAAAAAATTTACTTAGGTAAATGCCTCGGCGATACGAAGATTATCTCCAAAATCAGCCTTTTTTACCGAAAATAATAAGATTATAGTCCAATTATTTTAACGTATTTTTATCACTTTGGATATTTGCAAGTCTCGTAAAATATATGCACTATTAAACTTTGGATATATACGTTTCATAATAATCCTAATTGATTATTAAATTCTAAAACTTTTTGCTCGAAAATAATCCATTTTTAGCAATGATTTTTGCGAATTGAAAGAGTTTTAGTTTTTTACAAAACTCTCGCGAAAAAATTGCGTTATGAAGTTGAAATTTTAGAAATACATATTTTGTTTAGCTATTAATCTATAAATCTATAACAATTATCACTATTTTAGTTTTTTACTAAAATATTTTCTAATTCATGCTGAGAGGGAAAATACAAATAAATGGCTTATTTTCTAAATGTTACGAGGACTAGTTTGAAAGCAAAGTAATTATACAATCCATCTGAAACTTTTCTTGTAGATGTGCACGTATTTTAAATAATAAACCGTACCGAAAGTTAAAATTTGTTGACATATCCACCTGGACAATGGCGTTACTTAAATAGCTGTTTTCCGCTTTGGGAAGTCTACAACTAAAACTGTTTACATTGTACAGAAATATTAAAAAAATAATTTAATTTCATAATAACTCAACCTGAGCATAAACCTAAATTAGAAAAAAAAAAATTGTCATTTAAAGAAATAAGATATTATAGTTGAAACATTTTCTTCTTTTTATAAACAGTATGATTAAAAAGTATAACTTTAGAATTTATTCCAGTACCATTTGGTTCATACTAAGGAATAACTACATAGGTGGAAAAAAAATGAGACACTTGAAATTCGTGAAATTTTGCCCATTTTCAAACCATCATTACGCGGCGTAGTTTCAATCGATTTTGATGAACTTTTGAGGCAAACAAGTTTAAAGTGTCTTCTTTTAAGGCATGTATGCAATTTTAAGCACAACCCCTTCCGCTCCCCTAAAGCACTTCTGTGAAAAAAAAAATCATTTGGATCGAAAAAATGTCCAAGTTTGACGATGTGAACGGTGTTAGAAAATTTTTTTCGACTCAATTCATCATAATGGCATTAAAATTTGATAAATTTTCTGTGCAGAGCTAAAACACGAAGTTTCTAGGATAATTTGAAACAAAGTTATGGGTGTTTGAAGAAAAGGTGCATTTTGAGGTTTCTCGCACACAACTCAGCGACTTTTTGTCCAAATTGGACAATTCTTTCAGAAAAAAACTCGTTTCGGCTATTTTTTAAGAAAGTGAACTCAGATTAGGATTATCCTTTTTCTGACCCTTCAACCTCTCAACAATAAAACCACGTTTTTTGCCAAAAAACGTTCAACTTTGGCGACCTCTACAAAGTTGAACGAATTTTTTTCAGCAATTTAACTTCGAGCACAATAAAGTGCATTCAATTTCCTATAAAATTAGCAAAAAATTGCTATTTACGATGTTCTAATTCAAAGTTAGGGGTGTTCGAAATTGCAACTGCATTTTTAGTCTTTTTTACTCCAAGCCGAAAATTGTCAATTTTTGAAAGATTGAATTTTCCTTTGCATGTTTTCTCTAAGGGTTTCTTAATATTCCTAATAGAATTCTGGCCTCGAAAAAAATTCCCAAATATAGGCCATTTTGGGCAAAAATCGCTGGACTATACATAATACAGCGATATTTAGCGATTTGCAACATTTCAGTTTTTTGCGAATATTTCGCGAAATAATTGTGCTATTAAGCTTAATCTAAGGAAATATACGTTTCACAATATTCTTAATAGAATCTTGCTCTGGAAAAAATTTCCCAAAAATCGTCCATTTTGGAAAAACATAGATTTTTTGCGATTTGCAACATTTCAGTTTTTTGCGAATATCTCGCGAAATAATTTTGCTATTAAGCTTAATCTTAGAAAATATACCTTTCACAATGTTCTTTATAAAATCTTGCTCTCGAAAATTTTTTCCAAAAATCGTCCGTTTTAGAAAAAATCGCTGGACTATAACACAGCGATTTTTAACGATTTGCAACATTTCAGTTTTTTCGAATATCTTGCGAAATAATTGTGCTATTAGGCTTAATCTTAGAAAATATACGTTTCACAATGATCCAAATAAAATCCCGCTTTCGAAACAATTTCCCTAAAATAGGCCATTTTTGACAAAAATCACTGGTTTATAGTCCACCGATTTTTCGCGATTTTGAGTATTTCAATTTTATGAGTATTTGACGTTCATATCTCGCGAAATAATGGTGCTATCATGCTGAAACTTTGGAAATATACGTTTCATAACGTTCCAAATAGAATCCCGCCTTCAAAAAAAATTCCCTAAAATAGGCCACTTTTGACAATAATCACTGGACTATAGTCCAGCGATTTTT
>NEEE01002054.1:343968-355692 GCA_002278615.1 Pogonus chalceus
TTTTTTTTTTTTTTGAGGTGAATTTAATACTTGTAATCTTGTGGTTTTTGTAGTTTGGTTATTCAAATTTAAACTATAAAATGTGATTAATATTTATTTTTAAAAGACCCGGTTGGACCTCTAAATTTAGCCTTAAATGAGGCCCGTCGTGTTTTTTTCGGATGGCCGGAAACTTTTCCCCGGTTCTGTGATCTAAAACCTAAAATTAAGTAGCAATAATTAATCTGCGCTAAAGTATCTGGAGTTTGGACCATGGACAATGTAACAAAATAGCGGTTATCAGCAAAAAATGTTCAATTTTATCCTCTTTTTTTATTTTAAGGCACTCGAAAAAATATTTAATATTAATATAATTGAATGAAAGTGGTTGAAACTCCAGAAAATATAGTGAAGATCAAGAATCTAAAAGCTCAAGTAGATACGTTTTATAGTTTCTGAGAAATATTTTCGACCATTAAAAAAAAAGTGGTTTCGAGAAAAACGGGATTGAAATTTTGACACAATTATTAATCTTATTTAGAGATTCTTATTTGGAGATTCTTAACTTTAGGGGATGAAACTAGGAACTATAAAGTATAAAAAAATTCAAAAAAAATTGGATTTTTTTCAAAATTCTAAACGGTAATACCCTCAGTTAAACTTTTTGAGGATCAAAGAAGCAATCTTAAAAACACATTTATTTAGTTTTTGATCATAATGAATGTAGACATAATCTTTTTTGTTCATTTTAAAATATCAGCTCTGCTTGAAACTTCTTCACCTAAAGAGTAATAAGATTTTTGCTATCTCAAGGTGTGAAACTGATGATAACTTACTTTAAAATATTTATTGAAAAATGTATGGGCCTTAGTAATATGCATTTTAATTTGGGCAAAACAAGTGTAAATGATTTTCATCGCTCTGGACATACCCTCTGCAAAATTGCATAAATAATATTTGCCGCGAAGAAAGGCAAGTTAAAATTTTAAAATTGCTAAATTATATTATATTAATGTTAAAACCCTGCATTTCATTATTAATAACATGCTCAATTATCGCAAAACGTGTTTGAGATGACTTCCAAGCAATTGACTCAAATGCACAAAGACGGATTTGCAATTGTTCTGAGCTGAGTTCGAAGACGTTACTATATTCTCTTTATAGGCCAGACTTTGTCGAGTTCAATTTATATTTCTTAGGCCCGCCACAAGACTTTTGACGCAACAAAAAGTTTGACGAAATGAAACGGTTAAAAATATGGTAGGTACTTACACGTATCGGTCAAACAGCAAGGTAAAACTTCTGCGCTGCGAAAATTTGAAAGCTCGCAAAACGGTAAAACAAGTTTCTAAATAAAAAGTCGATACTGAGGTTATACAACAATAAAGGCACATTGTAAATTTATCTATTTTGTATAAAAAAAATTGCATTTATTTATTAAAACTTTATCAGAAAGAACTGCATAAGTAGATATATTTGTGAAAGATATTTCTAAGCAACGGTTTTAAATTTTATTATAAATGCTTCAATAGCTCATCTAGTCGCAAGGTACTTCAAATTTTGCCAATTCACTTTTTGCCAACAACATAATTGACTATATCAGCTGATAACTTGACAAATATAAAATCAAAGCTAATTTCTTTATTTAATATCAAGATTCCTCATTGCTTAAGAAATAAAAATAAAATGATTTAAAAAATTCCTGGTCTACCGTAGAAACGATTATTTAATAGGTTCCAAATAATCTTTATTTTTTGATAAAAGCTCAAAGATTCAAGCCACAGAAACCATAAACCACTCTCGAAATACTATAATCAAAGAATATAAATTGTTTTTCCTTGAGGCGTTTATGATAGATGCCAAACAGAATATAAGTTTTCACAAAACAAATTGTTGGAATGTATTTGTAGAAAAAAGTAAGATCTGCAACTTAGACTTATTTTTACAAGAAAAAGACTCATTTTTACTATCATTTATTTTAAACTATTTGAAGGTGCAACGATACCAAACCAAAGAGTTTTAAAAGGATTTTATATTTAAGTTTTCGAAATGTAAACATATCCGAATTTCAACAGTTTTATTTAATTATTTATAACTATAATTTAAAAATTGTTTGTATTTTTTCAATTTTGCCTAATGAAAAGTATTTAGTTATCAGACTGTTTTAACAATAAATTTATTTAAATTCTCTTGATGTTAAAATATAGTACATGTTTAATAAGAAGCGTATATCTTAAGAATTAAAATATAAATATAACTCTAGTACTACTCTAATAGTACTTACTCTAATAGTAAGGTTACATTTATAAATATTTTATTTTATAACATTGCAATATGATCGCGCCTTGTATTCATAGTGGGGAAATAACATTGACAACACTCCAATTGTTTGGAAAACAATTATTCTTCTTCCTAGTTACAAACAATGTAAACTTAAACATTTAAATTTTACTTGAAAATTGTGAATTAAATAAATGATGTAAGATAATTAAAATTTTAATTTTTATTAAGTTTAGTTATTTAGAATTTCATTGTTATTTAATAAGTTATCATAATTATTAACCTATAATCAAAGCTTTTTAACAAGTAGCTATGAATTTTAATAACTTAGGTAACTTTATAATTGTTACAATTGAATATTCAAAACAAAACTATATTTTTATTTAAGAAAATCTTAAAATGGACGATCAAGCAATAAATAAACAATCCGAAAATTAGTAATTCGTATCACAGTTGTCTTAATGGCTGTGCTATTTCACAAATAAAGAAGTATTACAATCAAGGCTGGTTCACTCCCGTTTCCGGACACATTTTTAAAGGTTGTTTTTATTGCTACAGGGATAAAAACAATGTAAATAATATTCATGATCAGAGAAGAAAGAGTCGTTAGCTGCAACGCGTTATCGGAACAAAGATCGTTCACGTACCTCGTCGCTTACCCTAAGTATAACTTTTCACGAACTGGCTTTCAAATCGGAAAGGTTTTATTAAGCAAATGCTCAGCTATAAAATAATATTTATTGATTAATGACTGTTTCTTGTACTTAAACACTGCTATAAATTATTGTTTTCACAGTAAAATAAAATAATTTTTATCATTATTAAATATTTACAACTAAAACTACAATTCTAGAATATTTTAATTACATTTTGTTCAAAATTTTAAGGTCTTTAAAATGTTTATTAAAAGGTTTAGGAATTAGGACACCAACTATAATATTCTAATATTTTATTTTTTACAGATTTAAAAAAAATCCATAATCACTCTGTGCTTATTTTAAGAAATCTATGCATTATATTTTCAAAAAATATTTTTTTTGAGATCATAATGGAAAATACAACAAATGTAACCAAAGATGGTAAGGTTATATATAATAAACTTTTTTATCAGAATTTGAAAGATTTTGACAGTTTTAAATACTAGACATAGTAGATATTACATCTTGGGATTCCAATTATTAAAATTTAAAGCCCTTAAGAATTTTTATTATAAGCAAATAAAGTCCATATTGTAACTATAATACTGATTTTAAATTTTCTTTAAAATAAAATAATTTAAAAAATGTTTATTTTCTTATTAATTATTATTATAAATCTATATTTGTAACTTTTTTTGTTTAATTTAAACTAGGCAAGTTTTAATCAATATATTATATTAAAATATCAGTTTTTATTAAGATTTTTTATTATATTAAAATTTTAAAGTATTTTTGACAAAACACAGAGTATATAGTAACAAATACTAAATGGCAGTTTTCTTCAAAAATTTTCTTTTTATTTTAGTCGGAAATTATTGAAATTGTTTTTATTTCATTAATATAAATAATCCATGAATTTATAATGACTATTTTAAAATTATTCATATAATAAATATATTTTATCTATAAGGTATGCATCAATGCAGGAACAAACCTGCACAATTACCCAATTTATTGGTAATAAAGTGTACTTTAACTTTATTTAAGTACTCATAAATTTATTTTAGTACTTGGAAAAGTATTTAAATAGTTAAAAAGTACTTAAATAGTTTTTAATGGGTTTAAGTACTATCGGAAAGTTCTTAGAACGAAAATTTTACTCCAAATACTTGAAATAAAATAATTTAAAAAAATTAAATATGAAGTTAACTAAATTTATTGGTACTTAAAGAAATTCTAAATTAGTAATGTAATTAAGACATATGAAATCTCGGCATGTATTTTTTGATAATATAGTCATAATAAAGAAAAACCAGGACCAAATTCCCTTTTTTCCTTTCTTCTTTCACTTACTTAATCTGAACTCATAATATCATTCTCTAAAATCTTGATTTGAAAGACCTTGAATCAGTTGAGTTTAGAATTTGAAGCAAGCTGTTCAAGTAAAATGAGTAACACCCTACTTTAAATTCTAAACCCAATTATACTACCAGCCGTTAAGAGGTCATTCAAAACAATTTTAAAGTTATGTATCTAGTACAAATGAGTTATTTTTATATTTTTCTAGAATCTGACCAAAAACTATCGTTGGAAGATTACGAAAAAACCAAAAAAGACTTACTCGCTGAAATAAAAGCATTTCAAATTTCGTTAAAGACTATTGACAAAATGATAAATCAATTACAAGCAAAAATTTCTGTTCATGATAATAATATACAAGAAAAAAGACACATTATATTTTTCATAGAAAATGCAAGAAATACTATTTGCGAAGAACAAAACATGTCAGAACGTGACATACTTAGAACACCAATTTATTACGGAAAATTAAAATATTTACCAGAAATAGCAGAAAATATCCGCTTACTTGAAAATGAACTGATAACTGCAAAAGACCAACTTACAAATTTCCGGGATGAATTAACTAATTACGAAGGAAACATATCAAGACTTTCAGCTGATAAGACTTGTTTAAGAAGTATGGTTCCACATCTTGTAAATGATATAGAAGCTTATGTTAATACAATAAAAAATTTGGAAGAATCACTCGCAGAACCATCATCAGATGAATCTGAAGAAAAGGAAAAACAATCAAAAGAACTACAAGATGAAATAACAACAAAAAACGATCAACTTGAAAATCTTAAAAAAATCCTTACAGATACGTTAAATATGATTGAAACAAAATCACTGAGTGTTAATCAACTCATTGGAATATGCTTGCAAATATGTATTAAAATAAATGTTATTTCAGTTCATATTAAAGTTTTAGAAAATAGAATTATTGAAGTTAGAGAAAAGTATGAAACACTTCAAAAAGAGCTAGAAAATAAAGGTTGGTATCCTCCTGAATTGATGTCTGAAAAGAAGATAAATATTCTTATAGAAAGTGCTTTTATTATTGAGAAACATAATAATGAAATACTTCTAAATAAACATGAAATGCAGAAAATACAGAAATTAAGAGATAAAGATAAAGGTAAATTAGATTTGAAAATTAAATCTAGAATAAAATTACAACGCGAATTTGATGAAAAAATGTTATCTCTTAAAGAAGTAAAAAGCTGCATTAAGAAATTAAAATAATTTTTTATATTTTCTGTTTTTGAAATGCGTTTTTTAAAAATATTTTTGTTCTATAGAATAATTATTATTTATTATAAATATATCTGTCAGTTATTAACTATTAAGTTTTTATTATAAATAAAACTTAGAACTATTAATCATTNAAAAGCTGTGTAACTCGTGGAACGTGCATTATTTTTTTTTTTTTTCTTTTCTTTTTTAATTTGCATTTAAAGTTTTATATAATTTTTAAGCATTTTTTTGATATTATAATCAATAATTTCTTATTAATTAAAAATATTTGTTACCGTGAAATAATTTCTAACTATAAGAAACAAAATGTTTTGACAAAAAAGTTTTAAAAAATGTATATAGTAATTTTATGATAATAATAATAGGAATATAAATCAATAATAAGTGCTTTTAAATATTTATTTATATATTATTTTTATTAAACTGTTTGTTTAATTTATTAAATTTTATTTTTGCCGCTTTATACTATAAAGAAATATATTTTTATTTAAGTTATATTGTTTCGTTATGTGATAAAATATATTTAAAATTAGTTTTTATCGCAATTAATATACTAGTGTATTTCATTCAAGGGTACGAAATTCAAAAATCGTTTCATAAACGGCTGGTAGTACAATTGAGTTTAAAATTTAAAGCGAGCGGTCATTCAATTTAAATAAAAATATTACAGTTACCAAATGTATTCGACTTGAACAGCTTCCTTAAATTCTGAACTCAACAGATGTTTTGAGACTTGTCAGTTATCATATAATATTTGTAACTACATTATTAATAAAAACTTTTCTGGAACAATTATGTGTTTGGAATGTATTTTATTTTAAAATATTAATATTTTCAAAACGTAAAAATAAGCTGCTCGGGCAATATTTATTTAAAAAATGAAATTCTAAATGAAATCTATTAAATTATTTACCGATAAATAATATTTTTGATTAATTTTGTATTTTGAATTGTTATATAAATTTATTTTTTTGATGAATATAATTCTTAGTTTTATTTCTAAATATTTAATTATGCATTATATTTAATTCAAATACTTAATATAAATAAATTCAAAATTATTTTAAGAGCATCTTCAATAACTTTAGTTACTTTGTTTTTCATTCAAGTAATTTTTGGTTTTAATTAGAGCCTTTTGGATTTTCATCGATTTAAGGGAGTCTAACATTTCCAATTAATTTAATTATTTTCATTGTATTCTCTATTGATTTCAATTTGTTTCTTTTGGACTGTAACAGAATTAACTGTCTTTTATTTAACTTTAAATTTTTATAAATATAGTAGTTTAATAATGTTCTGGAATGTAGATATGAAATGAAAATGCTTCAAATTTAAAGCAATTGAAGACATAAAAATGTTATAATAATTCTCTATAGATAAAAATGTTTTCTTTAAGAAAAAAGTTATGTTCCAATATGCCCCGATCTCCCCTAATGTTTGCAATGATATTCGGCCGTAAATCCGAGCAAAGTGTGGCCATATAAAGATGTTGGGTGATTCTTGCGCTTGTGAGTAGAAGTAGTGAGTAGTGTTCTGTTCAGAGAGTGCACAGGTAGGCAAAGGCAACGGCGAAGGCAAAGGCAAAGAGAAGTGATCTGAAAGCTGCAACACTGAACAGAACCGAACCAAACCAAAGCAACTGTATTTGGCCGGGAATCGAGATCAGGCAAAGCAAGGCACCTTATGGCGCAGCTATATAAAATGTAACAACTCCGATCTCTGTATACCTATTACTAATGTATATGAGGATCATTCAGGCGGCCTGTTGTTGGTCTTTATAGCTCAGATTATGTCGCCTTTTTATATGTTTCTATTTTTAAACAAACGATAAGATATGACGAAGGCAGCAGGATACGAACAAATCGCTGGGATCAAGATGCCACGAGATATATATTCAATCTTGCCTTTTTCCGTATTTATTTTTATTTTATTGCATACATTTGCTATTTTTCTGAATAGTGAATACATTCCCAAATATGGAAATTTTTCACCGATATTATTCATATAAACTACTGTATCAACTGTTCTTTACAATCAATTAAGAATTTTTTTAAAAAAACTACTCATAATTATAAATCTAATATGTTAATTTTATTTTATTTTAACACCTAGAAAATTATTCTATTATATTCAATAACATCAATTAAAACTTTAATTTTCAATAAATAAGAATTTTTTTGAAAGTTGCATAAATCCCTTTCTCGTATTTTCGAATTAATCGCGAACTTCAAATTCTTTATAATCAATTATGAAATAAAAGAAATAATCAAAATTATTAATCCAATATCTTTTGGCCCTATCTCGTTGTTTCGAATTAATCGCGAACTCAATTAAGAAATAAAAAAAAAACATCAATTGAATAATTTCAATAAATTAGAATTTTTTGGAAGTTACATAAACCCAATTTTGACCCTTTTTTGTTTTTTCGACTTAATCGAGAACTTTAAATTCTTTACAGTCAATTAAGAAATAACAGTCAATATTATAAATCTAATAATCTTTATTAAAAACATAGCTTTAATTTTTATTTAAAAAATATTTTCGCACTAAAATAAATACATAGCTTAGTAGACAATGTATTTTTTCTTCACTCTTTGTGACTCATCAAATTAAATTTCGACAAACATGTCTCATTTTACGAATTATTTCATGAAATACTTATCCTATTTTGCAAATAAACAAATTTTAAATCGGATTATCTAAAAATTTTGTAAAATATTATTATTTGGCATTTGAAAAAGCTTTAAGAGACATAAAAATAACAATATTTTCTAACACTATTCAAAAATTTGCGAACGTAGGAAGAAAGCTATCGTAATTTACTTCTTCATATTTCTTAATTTAATATTTTGATCAGTGGTGTCTCATACAAAAGTTTTCAATATGCTATTTATGAAAAAAATTCACAATAATAATTAGTTTTTTCTAAATTTAAATATGCATATAATTTTATTACAATTTTTTTTTTTTCCATTTCAAAAATATTTTTATCAAAAATGCATTTATTTTTATTTAATGATATAGACCTGGCGCTACTGATAGAATTTCCATAAACAAATCTAATGACTTAATCAATATCTCAGGAATTAAATAATAATAATAAAAATTAGTTTTGATAAGCTAATCAGAGTTTGTATTAACTGAGTCATTAAATTTTTCTTCCGAGTATTTAGTCTGTCGGAAAAATATTGTACGTTATTTTATTGTTTAACTTATTATTTGCATTATAACAATTAATTCTTTTCGTTCTGTAATTATTTGTTTTTGAAATTATAAATTTAATATTTTTTAAAATAAAAAATATTATTTAATTTAAGTTCATACGCCATCTTACGATAGTTTTATTACATACATATACATAAGTTTATAAGCGCATTTCTAAGTGCAAAAACTGCAGTAGTTGCGGGCACTTCATCTGCAAACAATTAATAGATATGTGACACTGAATATAACCTAATTGGTGAATTGAAGAAACGAAACATTTCGTGTTTATTCAATTTTTTTTCTCTCTCTTTTTATTACTATTTTAATATATTATTTGTTTGGTTTNTCTGAAAATTATTAAAAAAATATGGACGATGCATTCGGTAAGTTATATATTAATTTAAAATAATATTTTTTGCTTATAATTTAATATTTTTTTCTTAAAAACAAATTATTGTTTAATATTACTTAATGTTTACGTAGTTGAATCATAAATTAATGTTTACCAGAAATTATAATAAATATTTATAAAATAAACAAATAAATTTGTAAATATTACGTAACTACGCCACTGAAATATACAACATACAATACATTATAATGTCTGTTTTCTAGTTTATAAATGAAAATATCAATAAAATTAGATTTAAATTAATTAAATAGAATTTTCGAAGCGTATTTTTTTTATAAAATATTTATTTCAGCTGCAAGAAAACCACCACGATGGTCTTTGCGCAAGTACATACAAGTCCGAGAAGGCATCAAAAGTCAATTACAATCAACAATTTTAAAAATGAATTACGATAATGAAATAAAATTCTACAGGGATAAAAGAAATGATACAGTGGATCTTATAATAAAAATTATGAGCCGAACTAAACGCGCAGTTAAACGCAGAAAACTGTATTTTTTGCAACATTTAAATCAAGGGTTTTATATGTATAAAAAGGTTAAATCACCTATTGTAAAAAATTTTCGAGTGCACCTGGAACAACACGAAAGAAATGCGCCTAGAAAAAGCAAACGCAAATTTAATGTACAACCGAAAAATCCATTTTTACCAAAAGATTTATAATTTTTTTTTATATATTCAATTATGATTGATTTTTTTTTTAATTTAAAACATGTTTTAATAAAAATAATAAGTATTTTATTTTATTGCATTTTAGAAAACTTTTAATCACTTGTCTTATAAATAATAAGTTGTTTTATTTCAAAAAATAAAATAAATTGTGTAATATTACCAATATAATTATACATATCTTCTATTAAATATATTTATAATTTAANATCTAATACATTTTATAAAAATATAATAATTAATATATATTTAAGTAACTTACAAATATATATGAAAAACTTAATAATAGCACAAATTTTAAAAAGTATAGACAAAAGTTAAATAGTTTAAATGATCATATTTAATTTCTCCGTAGTAGTACGTTCTGTAAATAGTCTTGAAAATATTCTTGCACCGCGTGCAAGAAATTAAGAGCAAATATTTCCATTTCTTCAACTTCTTCAGGATCGTACTGTTCACGAAAATAAATTGGAATCCCAATTAAATGAAAAAAATGATCAAAAGCCATCATCAATTCGCGAATTATACTTATTGCTTCTTGATTCATATTGAATGAAATCTAAAAAATATATAATTATATTTTCTTCCGTATTTTCAATTATTTTCGAATATTAAATTTAAATATAATCATTTAAATATGTGTACAAACGTGATAATTCCTAGAATACAAACAATTTAGTAAGGAAACATACTAATGATATCAGCAAAAGTTTGTTTATAGTATTAAGTAAGTTACGATAATACAAAAATTTAATTATAGTCGTCCAACATGAGTATTCAAATATTTTTAAATATATTTTAACTTGAATTAATATATTTTCAACAAAAAAATTTAAATATGTGTTTGATAAGAATAAGAATAAAGTGTGAAAAACAGGATTTTATTCAGTAAAAATTTTGACGTTTATTCAATTGTTTGTTTCAACTACGATTTGATTAATATTGAAAAGAAACTAACAATTTAATAAATATATTTAAAAGTACTTACTAGAATTTATAGTTTCTATAGAAAATTAGAACAAAAATGTCGAATTCTTTTGATTCGTTGTCCTTATACTTAAGTTACTCTTGCACTGCTGAAAAGTTAGACACAGTGATGCCGATGTTTTTATACTGCGTCATTCAAAATAATTATGCATTTCAAAAACATTTCTTATTTTAAACAATTTTTAAAATTAAACAAAAATAAATAATTTGATTACTGTTATATTCTTTCAATTTATTTTTATTTATTGTAATTGATTTAGCTGACAGATTTTTATTTGAATAATATTGTTAGATAGTTCTAGTTCGGAAATTATATGAATTTAACAAATTGTAATTTATGTGGTATAAAAACAAATATATCATTTGTTTATATATAAAATAAAATTCGATATGTAAATATATGAGTTAACATTAATTTTAATGTTTTTTTTTTATATAAAATAATTTGCATATATTTATTTTAGAGGTTTGTGAGGCCAGAAATTGTTTTTTTTTTTCTGACATAGGCGCGCGTTATACAATTGAATTGCGTCGTTTAATGTCGCGTTTGACGATTTGATTTTCAATGTTTTTTAAATGAGAAACTACTTAAAAGGATTTCATATTATTTTATACCATAAGTAAATATATTCCATTCGGGAAAAACTAAATTATTATAAGAGTATTTGATAAGTATAATGTTAAAAGTATTTTGTCTATTATCATCTAGATCTTCGATATCTTAAAAATATTGACCATTTCAGTTTAATTATCAAAAAATAAAAAGTAAAGAATTTAAGTAATTAAATTATTTTAATAAATTTATCTAAAAACCATCTTATTATTTTGAATTTTTATACAACTTACGGGAAATTTAATATGGCATTTATTTAATTGCAGAGCAACATTTAGGGTTTCCATTGTACGACCCTTCCCGACTTCCGATCTGAATTTTAAACTCCCGGTTTTTGTAATATA
>NEEE01002054.1:357301-372141 GCA_002278615.1 Pogonus chalceus
TACTTAAAAATTTAAAAAATCAACAAAAAAACCAACCTAATTTTCAACAGTTGTGTCAAAAGTATTTTATTATATGGCTGAGAGGCTGAGACACTTGAAAATAAAGAAAAGAAAACAGTAAAGATAAATATTATCATTTATATAGAATCTTTGGAAAAAGTAGAAAAAATTGAAATAACTTTAATTAGTTTAGATAAGAATATTTAAACAATAATTGATAAACAGAAAAAAATAGTGTCTAAAGAAAATATAAACCAAACTTCAGCGCCTCCACCAATTTGCTAACTGTAATTTTAAACATTTTATTTCCAAAATATAAATTGTCTTGACTTTGATAACTTTTTATATTAATAACTAAAATAAATACAACATTTTGTTTGATTTACATAAGAGGTGGGCTCATCTCTTCAAGTGACAGATCAAGACCAAATTACTAAATTTGGTTTTAACTACCAAAAAAAATAATTTGCTTTTATTGTATGTTGTTTTTAAATAAAATACATAATTAATTTTTTCGATGAAGTGCTTTGCTTATAGATCCAACAATTTAATAAAGTTTATTAAGCGGTCAAAATTAAATATGAGGCACGTATTGTTCCAACGGAAAGGTAAAGATTTTTATGCTGTGAAATCAGAAAACTCAAAGAACGATGAAATAAAAGTCTAAATATTGTTAAAGATTGATTTAAAAAAGATTATAAGTTTTATTGTCATTAAATGAAACTTTTTTTTTCTATATCAATTTGTCTCGTTAATTATTAAACGTTCCTCGTATGTACAGTTTTTAATATTTATAAAATTCAATTACTTGTTTATAAAAGTAGAATTATTTTGAAGATTTCTTGACGAAATATTTCAAGGATATGAAACTCTAAATTGGTTTCCAAGGACCTTGAGTCGTATTAGGTTGTGCCGGTGTGAAATCAAATATCTAACTTTTACAATTAACAGTGTAGTTGTCACTCAGTGTTTTGGTGTATGTAAACATAATCAAAGACTTTATATTTAGACATATATATANAATTGGTTCTTTTATTTTGTATTGTACTATATTATATATCAGTATAATTTTTTTCAAATAGATACATTTTACAATTAACTTTGCTTATTTTAATTTACTACAAAAATGTATCTCATTTTAAGAAAATATTGCATAAACATAATATTGTAAACTTAAATTTTTTTTTCTTCATTATTTCCATAATTTTCCAATCCGTGTTAATCATTTATGAGATTATGCCAAAATTTATAAATTGAATGACAGGGTGCAAAGTAGGTCTCGTCGAGATTAGAAGAAATAAAAGTAATCAATTGCCCTTTAAATAAAAAATATAATGAACATAGATTAGTCAATAGACAACCGAAAAAACCGGTGCTTTTATATTACAGAAGAATACGAACTGCTGTGGTTGCTAATTCAAACATTGAACAATAAATATAAATATGTTCACAAAATATGATTAATTTATGCATAAATAGTTTTCTTGTTATTTATTATTTATTCTATTGTAGTCATTAAAATTAAAATTTGGGTAATGTAGGCGAATTATAATACAATGCGATCAAAGGACATAGAAGATAGTAAATTTTCTATTTGTTTGGATTAAATACAATGTTTGTGAATAAATATAAAAGTGATATCAATTAAGTCACTAATTTTGCTTAAACATATATGAAACTCCGCCTAAAATTTCTGTTTAGAACATCCACTACACCAGGGGCGCGCCAGTATAGTGTGCAGTGTGTGCAAGGCACACAGGCGCCGCTGTGAAAAGGCGCCACCGCCACGAGCCGTTTGGTATTTTCCAAATAAAATTTAATGAAATATTTAAATAAAAAATATGCTTTATATTTCTAATGATAATTGCAAATTTGATGAACAAACTAAATATCAAGCTAAATTTCTTGGAGACAAAATTTCTACATTTCTTTTTATTTTTAGCATAAGAATTTGGTACGATTTATTAAACAAAGTAAATTTTGTTAGTAAAATTCTACAGTCTGAATCTATGAATTTACAACTTGCTCTAGATCTGACAGACTTAAAAGAATTTTTAAATAATTATAGGGCAGATGAAACTTTCAATGAAATCATAGAAAACTCAAAAGTAATTGCAGCAAAATTTGATACAGAAACGGTTTAGTTACGAAAGCGAAGATAAAAAAGTTTCAGATCCAAAAATGTTGTTTAAAGTGAATTTTTTTCTTTGCATTATAGATCAGACATTAGCTTCATTATAGGAAAGATTTACTTTATTAAAAGAACATGTAACTTCATTTCAATTTTTATACATGCTTAGCTTCTCACAAAACAAAGACAATTTATTATTTTGTTGTAAGTAATTACAAAAAAAATTAACATTTGAAAATCATTCTTTTCTTGACGCAGATGATTTATGCGGGGAGATTTTACATTGTAAACCATTTATTGCCCATTTTAAGAACGATGTGTATCAGATAATTCAATATATCTATTCAAATAATAATTTACCCCAATTTTACAATTGCTCTTCGAATTTTTTTATCTTTACCGATGTCTGTAGCATCGGCGTAAAGATCATTTTCAAAACTTGAAATAATTAAAAACGATTTGCGCTCTACAATGATGCAAGATACACTATTATATCTTGCAATTATGTCAAAAGAATCACACTTGTTAAAGTAATTAAATATTAATGATATAATTAGGCAATTTTCGTTTAAATTTACTTTTTTGTTACAATGTATAAATTTATATTTTTTGCATTTTTATTGTTACTATTAATTTAAAAAATATATTTTTTGTAAAGGCGCTTTATAGATAATAAATATCTAAAACTATCGAATAATATAAAATAAAAATTTAATTGAAATAAAGTAGCGAAATTTTTCCACATACTCTAAAATATCATAATGACAGTTTTACTAGGGTGCATTTTGACTTTTATCAAGAACATATATTTATATTTTGATGAAATGCATTGTGTGTGGGTTCCCCCATGGTAATCCGCTATCCGCTGCTATGACACTCAATGTAACATAGTTGTATTATACGCTCTTTATTTAATTTGGTCAGCAAATTCAGTGAATGAACGACGCTAGTTTTGTGAATTAACTTTTAACGCATGATATGTGATTCACATGACAGATGTGCATTTTCTACTTGTATACTATATTGTCGTAAATAGAACAGTATTTCATTTAATCATTTACAATTTGCTAACTATTTATTACCATTTAACAATAAAAAATTAACTTCAAACTATTATACTTAATTTAAGTTCTTTAATAATAAATTAATTTAATCATATTATTGAATATTTGTAGTTTTAATAAATTTTTCTTATTTCTACTTGAAAATTTTTTTATTCCTTAGAAAGCAAATCTTCTGCGTAAATTTCATGATAAAGTTAATAAATTTGAATTAAATAAACATTTATAGGAAACTGTTTTTATATTTGATAGAATATAATTGAAAATTTTTGATTTTGTATTTTTTTATGTAATTATACAGAATGAAAATTTTATAGAACTTTTAGCTTTTTGAAAAAAAAAAAAATAATAATTTTAATAACAAAGCAGAAATCAGTTTTTTGATTTAATATAAAATCTAAATAAAACATTATAATTTTATTTTAAAATGAACCAAGTACAATAATCCTTTAGGTTTTTTTGTTTCTATAAATTATTTTATATGAAGTACATTCGTTTAACGCGGTAATACGCGCAGTTTGCGTTAGAAGAATTTTTTTCGCATAACGTGTATTTTATTAAATAGCAAGTTTTAATTGATTATTGCTTTGAAACGCAAATAAATATCTCGTTAATAAAGTACTTGTATAAAAAAAATATTGCACATAAAAACTAGTACGAGTTATTTACAGAAATATAGATAATCTTTTTGTACCAGTTAATGTTACTGTACCAAGGCAACTGTTGTTTTTCTTCTTACAAGATCTTACTAAATTTTGACTATATAATTCTGATTTTATTTAAGAATTATGTAAAACAAATAGTTTCTTTATCCAAAAATTATATGTTTAAATATAAGTATAAAAAATAAATATTTTTTAAATTAATTAAAATTGTATGTATTTAAAAAATTCAATAAGTCTTAAAAGACTATGCGCGACTGTTATCGTTTCAAAGCATGATGTACCTGCTTACAGGATATAGTTATTTATATACCAAGTGAGGGAACGACTGGTTCCCGGATGAGTGTTTGGCCGCCATAGAACGAATCC
The DNA here is from genome assembly GCA_002278615.1 of Pogonus chalceus. Classification (NCBI taxonomy): domain Eukaryota; kingdom Metazoa; phylum Arthropoda; class Insecta; order Coleoptera; family Carabidae; genus Pogonus; species Pogonus chalceus. Next base: position 361,525 of record NEEE01002054.1, read on the forward strand.
GGGAACCAAGTTCATGCAAGAGGTATGTATGTACAATATTTTTTGTACGAAAAGTTTAAAACTATTAATTAATTATTTATATTATTTTTAATGGTTATGTTTGACGTTTCATAGGTTACTGCTGTCAAATCAGACAGAATGTGTTGCCAACTGTGTTAATGAAATGCACTAAATTTATACTTAAAAATTAAATTTCATTCAATAATTTACCACTTTTTATAATTATTATTAGGAAAAGTAAAGTTTGAAAAACTATACTTTTTTATTATAAATACAGTTTTTTTATAGATCCTTTCAAAATTAAATAAAATAGGAGTGCTTTTTGTGTAACTTCCCGATAGACTTTCTGATTACAGTGCGGAAAGTAGAAATTTCAGATCTTGCTAAGGTAACGCAAATCAACACTTTTCAATGCATGAGTACAAAATATTTATTTTTAAAACTTTATTTAACTGTAGAGGCACATAGGTGGCTAAAACGTACTCGGCGGCCCTATAAAAAATTATCGTACTTTTAAAATTTTCTAAGAAAAATTTTTTACTTAATAAATTAAGTTCGCGCATGAAAATACCACAAAATAGCGTAAATTAATGGAAAAGTGTTATTTTTTGCAAAGTTCTTTAATTGAATTTTACTTTATCAACTTTAGCTGAAGCAGATTTAATTTTTAAAATCAGGAATCTCTGGTATTTTATTATTTGTTACGTTGTACTGCATTAAATAAAAACAATTACTCGCAATATCATCGGTACACTATAGGAATCCGCGCGCGAGAACTCGCGTTATACGGAAGATGACGTTAAAATATATTAAGCATTAAATTGAAATATGTATGAAATATTATTCGTAACAATATGCTTCAATTATATAAGTTCAGTTTTATTATTATATTACTTATACAAGTACCTACCATTAAGAGAGATATACAGTCAACTAATGTTTTCAAGTTGAAAAATACGAATATATTATTTGTGTCTATATTATATTAACGACATGTACGAGTTTTATTTTGACATACTCTATAAGAGTTTAAATGCTTAAATAAAGTGTAAAGCCATTGAAAAATATTTATACAAACATTTTAATAAATTCGGTAGAGATAAAAAAAGAGATTTAAAAATTTGATGTTACAAATTTTTTACTAAATATGTCGGAAATTTAATTTCTTTAATTAATAAATAATTAACTGAATATATTTTGAAATGAATATAAATTCTGTAAGTCATCAATTTTCTTTATACTTTTAAAAGTTTAAAAATAAAGTAAATGAATCGTGCGATGATCTGATAAGATTTATGATAAAAAATGGAAAATAATATAAGCCTATATAGATTGAATTCCAGTATGCAATTTGCTAATCACGCTGTCAATCGAAGTAATATTTCAAAATTCATAAACGACAACATGTCAGCAAAAGTGTGAAGAAAACATTTCGTGAACAGCGCAAAATAAATGGCTACCAAACGTTTATTTCAAATACAGCAGTCGAGGGCTAAAATCAAATTACATAAATGAAACACATTGTGAAGTTTTAATTTATGGGTTAGCGTATGACGACGTTTTGCTCGGTTGATGTAGGAGGGCCGAGGGTACACGGGGTACCACGGGGGGCGGTTCGGTGTGAGAAACATCGGCCGTGGGGTAAGGGCAACGGGCTGAGAAGTCTGTTCTTACTTGCACTCTGTAATATTAAGTTATCGAAATGAATGTAAAAATTTAGTGTTGTTTATACATAGTAGAGGGCGCGAATAAAGCGGGGCATTTTCTATCGGCAGGATACGATTAATGTGTACTCGGCTACCAGGAACAAATTAAAACTTGCTGTAAAAACCAGTTTATTTCAAAAGTAAAAAGTACGCGAATGAGTTTTCGCCCTTTCCTCTCGCGCCTTATACAAATCGAGTTATTTCAGTACTGATGAAATTTCAGAATATCTTTTCACTGGAAATTATATTATATTATCCCAATAAAAAAATTTCTAATGTTATTTCATTAAAAAATAATAATTCGCATATAAATCCTATATTTTCAATGTAATTTGAAATTATTTTAACCCTTTCACCTCCCAATGGAGTCTCGAGAATTAAACGAAAAATTTAATCGCCCATATTTACATTTAAATAGAATACAAGTTATTTACATTTCTATAGCTTTAATAGTTAATTCACATTAAAGCTACAAAGCTGATCTAGGATTTACAAACCTCGACATTCACTGCGATTTAGGAATACGAACTTTTTTACCGGTGATCTAAAACATGTTTTGTTTTTTTTTTTTTTAAATAGAATATAATTAATTTAGTCATAATTTAAATGTTTATATACATATATATTTCGTAAAATACAAAAATATGTTCAAATGTCAACGATTTTGTATCAATTATCAATTTAGTTAAAAATGTACACTGTTATATCGTTTATCTACTTGTAAAATTGGATATTTGAATATTTGAACACAAACCAATAATAATTTCATTTTATAGGTCTTTCATATCTCTTTAGAATGTCAAATTAATATGTTTTCAGTTGAGGTAAGTTTCATAAGTAATTGAAGTTTAAATTTAAATTGATTTGTAAAAAAGGACAAGTATTTTAGCTAATAATTTGCAAAATGCGAAAAAAGCCACGTAAGAAGTAAAATTTAAATTATCTTTTATGAATTACTTGTAAACTTCTTTCAAATTTGCGAAAAAACCATATAAAATTGACTTGTTTTTGAGCTACAGAAATATAAATTATCTCTCAGTTTATTTTATAAAATATTTTTCTCTAATACTAATATCATAGAATTCATAGTATTCTTATGCAATTTTCAATCATAGAATGATTACATTCTGCTGCGTAACTGTGCACCATTATTATTTAACTAGTATTTAATAGTGTAACATGAAATTTATATTACCTTATAACGCATAATCCGAAAGTAGCGACAACTAGTAGTTATTTTTGAATTACTAAATTTTGAGCTTTTTATCTTTAAAAGTTAAGATACATATTCATGTAATTGGTTTCCAGAAACAGCTCTAACGATTTTGATGAAAATAACGGGTTAAGGCGTATTTTGGATCAAAAAATTGATCTTTCAGGGTCTTATTTCCAGAAAAAATCATTTAAGGGTTTTTTACGGTTTAAATATACATCGTGACAGTGATATTATAGCTAGGCAACGGAGAATTATTTTCAAATATAACGGACGAAATTTAATTTGAAACAATAATTTTTATGATAAAAGGTTTAAAAATAATTGAATGATATGTTAGAATAAAAATGCCGAAAAAATTAACATTTATAACATTGGTAAACTTCACGGTGATTACAAAATATAATTTGACAAAGAAATTTTAGGAAAAGATTGAATTGTCTATTAGTTTATTTTGTATTATTGTGATTTTGAACTGAAAATAAAAATAAGCCTTAAACCCGAGCGATGCCAGGTTGTTATCCTGATATTATATAGAGTAAATTCTTATAATAAAAAAGAATATATGTTTGTGTAAAATTCGAAGAAATAATTTTCTGAAGTAGAACAGCGTTCCCATTTGTAGTCCCATGTTCCCTGGTCGTTAAAATACTTATTCACCAATGGCTAAGTTATAGCAGCCGTGTTTGTTAATTGGAGAACTCGGGTAGTTTTTCTGTGAGGAACTCAGGCGCCTGAGCCTGTTATCGCAACGAGAACTGCAATCAATATGAATTAAGCAATTAGCTTGGAAAATATCACTGCGTTCGTTATTCCCGTATCCAATTCTGATATCCAGATATCCAGATATCCCTCATCCCTGCTGGCTATTAGATATTCGATACCCCTACGAAAATTCTTCTCAATTGGAAATTTTATTTAATTTGTCAGATTTCGGCGAATTTTAAATTTTCTCTGAATTGGACATAAAATATTTTCTTTTTTAAAATGATTTATACTAACTTTTAAACTTATCAAACTCTTATTTATACTTCTATTCAGTAAAAACATATTATTCATACAATTTGATAGGGTATGTATACTTTAAATAATATAAAAATTAAAGTAATGATGATATAAACGATCAAATCTTTGAGAACGTTACTAAGTACCGACCACGGAGAATCAATTTAGTATAATTAATGTACAAATTACAGGCTTAACTTTATATTTTGTATATTCAAACATAAAAGTTGCTTGAATTTTTTAAACGAAAATGAAACTTGACAAGAAGGTTCATTGGTTTTTTATGTAAATCCTAAATTATAGCTCAAAATAATTTTAATATTATGAAATGTAAAGATAAGGCAAAAGTTAATAAAATGAATTTTAAAAAACCTATGTACAATTAAAATAAAAATTAATATAAATGTTTATAAAAGAGATAAACATTGTTTTTTATGTGTCACGTAATAAATAACTATATATTGATCTTTTTAGAAATGCACATGCGTATTTTTTTTTCCCTTGATACAAATGAAGTTTAAACTGTGGTACATCTGTGTCCTCGTCATATTAAGCAACTTTAAACAGGGGATTGACCGCTATCTATGATGTATAAATATCATTATGCTATAGAGCAAGCAGGGCTTAAAGTAACTCTTAACTGAGCTATACTGTTATTTTATTCTTAAATTCAATTTTATTATTATTTTTTGTTATCATAATTTTTAATATATAAGTGTAAATAAGTAACGAAAAATTAGTTTGGACTCATTTTTAAATAGTCATTTACCTGATCTTTAATTGATTTTTAATTTCGCTTATTAAAAAAAAATCATTTGTTGAACTATATACTGATTAACTTTAAATAATTTTTTAAAGACTTTTTTGTTTGGTTTTTAACTAAACTTCAACTGTTTTTGGAGTTTTTTTTTTATTACCACAACGTTAATCTTAGAAATTTTCTATAATTAATTTATTTAATAAGATATTATATACTTTAAATCATTTCTTAAAGATTTTTTTCTAACAATATTTAACTATTTTGGTCTTCAACTGGTCTTTAACTGTATTTTTACGTCTTTTTCCCTAACATGTTAATGTTTGTAGACTATATATAGACAACTTTATAATTTTTATAGAATTTTTTTTAAATAGCTTTTGTCTGTTTGGTCTTTAACAAATCTTCAACTGTTTTTAGAGCATTTATCTTGAAATCAGGAATTTTTTCTAGGATTATGGTCTTAACTGCATAAATTTTCCAGTATATATGAATTAAAATTTGACTTTTATAAAATGTAAGTAATTTTTATATTTAAAACATTCTTTTTTCTAATAAATTATATAAATTATAGATTAAATTATTATTTATTATTTTATTTCAAAAATAAAATAAAATAAAAATATATTATGCCCATTTCAGGTTTTGTACCATTTTCAGAAATGTTTAAAATGGGAAAACTGTAAAATCCGAAATTTACACAAAATTTTTGAAAAAAAAGAAAAATAACCAAAAAACCAATTTATTATTTAAAATGTCAACACATTAATATGTTTATTTTATTAAATTTTGAATACAAGAAAATAAATTTAAACTATTATTATTTATATTTATGTATATATTTTTAGATGTATGAGTTTCTTGTTAAACATTTTTAAACCCTTTTTTGTGAATATTTATAAAAAAATAAAAATAAATGCATTGAATGAAGAAACAACAGTATAGTTTTAGCTTTCATCCAAACATTGTTAGCATGATAATTAAACATTTCATTTAGAGAGGCGAGAGTGTGCATGAACGTGTGTGCGTGTCTCATGACGTAACGCTTAGTCGTGTAGTGATGCCTCGCGTCACTAGGCGTCGCTGGCGTCAACGTGCGTCGCGGCTTGGCGGCCCGACCCTAACCCACTACGTAGCGCATCATACTGAATGCTTGCTACAAATCGAATTACTTACCCTTATTTTAACAATGTAATATCTAAAAGGCTTTTAGTGCTTAGGGTTGCTCTGATGGACCGATGTCGCCTTATCCAGGACCGTACTTACTTTAAAATTTTAACGATATATAAATAATAAACACAACTAAATCAACTTAAATATTTCTATCAAATGTTGAATATAAATATTTAAATTATTAAAAAATAATAAATTATTTTTATATATAATTATATATTTATTCTAAGATCGAATATAAATTCTTATCTTTTGTTAATCCTTTTATTTGAAATGAATATATTGAATTCGGTATTTTTCTTTCATCATCTTAATCCTCTGTATTCGGCTACTGGTCTCATTTGTAACTGAATATAATGTATTTTCATCTTCGGTCATTGAAGCAACAAGATAGATTTATCATTCAATAAAAATCATTAACGTTTTTTTAACCAACTTTTCTTAAAATTCTATTCATTTATTTTAATTTTTAGTTTATATTATACATCTGTTTCTTTTCTGTTTAATATTATATTTAAATGAAACTATTCACGCCATATTTTAAAATATATAAATATTAAATTGATAAGCTATCACTTTACAAATTTGGAATACTATGGTGTTTATCTATTCATTCATGAACTTGCCTGTTTTTATCAAAAAACAAACATAAATAAAAAAAAAATTATAATTACAAATTGAATATGAAATAATATTATAATTTTATTTTTCTACAGTCGCTATACAAAGTAGGTATTTGCGCTTTCTTTTGTCAACGCAAAGTAGAAAAAACGCTGGCTAACGTTACCTACACGTTTATTACTTTCACAAGTCAATCTGACATATAATTGCTCTGTCGGTACATTACATACACTAACAAAATGTCCTGCTATGCTAAAATTTATTATTTTTTTTATGGTGGATGACTCCATTGTGGCGACTGTAGAAAAAATCTTGTGTGTGTTTTGAGCGCAAATGGACATTGTCGATTTCGAGAGAATGCCAACAACCTCTCAATCGACAATGTCCCACTTTGCGCTCCTAATACACAAATAGCTATTATGTTACAGTAAAGAAAGACCAGTAGCGAAACTCTATTTTGTATCCTTCTTCCACTCGCTAAGACAACGCTCGCAACATCATTTTCTAAAAATATCGTTTGAATGACTTCTAGTTGGTTCTATATTACGTACTTCAAATTTTTGTAGTGTAGTGAATTTTACTTTGATGTCTGTGATAAGTTCTAACTTAACAATTTGAATTTGTACTATCATAGCAGAATTTTAAAATTCATATATCTAAGTATGAAATTTTTGGTTCTATTGTCATTCACAGAACACCGAGTGACAGCTACACTGTAAATTTTAAAGTATGATATTTAGCTTCACGATACACAACCTATTAACAAATAAAAGGTGGTCATTCAAAAGTTTATAATTATTTCGACGCATATTATTAAAGAAAATAAAATCGAAGCAAGAATAAAATTGTTTTAAAAATAAATAACTACAATTAAAGTGTACAAAAATTAATTTGATTCTACAATGTACATTAAATGTGTTAATAATTTTTTCTTTCCTTTTTTTGTATGAATTAAAATAGTATATTCTGTAATAAGTTTGGAATGGGGCATAATTCAGCTCTAGAGAAAAATTGTTACAATTTCATGAGAGCAGAACAGCTATTCCAAACATGTTGCAGATGTTGAAATTTAAAAAACATAATAAAAAAAATATGTATTTTAAGAAGTAAAATATAGCTACTTGATATTGTTACTTTGGGGTTACGTCTTATAATGTAATATGAACTTCATATGACTTTATTACCTCAGTAGTGAATTAATAATACTACCACAGTAAAGAAAAACCAGTAGCGACACTAATTTTTCTATCCTTCTCCCACTTACCAAATCAAATGGTTTAACATCACTCTCTAAAAATATCGTTTGAATGACCTCGAGTTGGTTGTTGGTTGTGATCTCCTGATTTTTTTTAGTGTAGTTGGATATTCCATACAGAAATTTTAGGCGGAGTTTCAGTAGTTTCAATTTTATTGTGATATTTAGTAGATGTCACTTTGTCATATTCACCAAAATACTGAATAAGAGTTGCGCAGGTAACGCTGGTGCGAGTAGCTGTTACACTGTTTTAATATAAAGTTAAATATTTTACTATACCCCGTCACAACCAACTACAACTCATGGTCATTGAAACTGAATTCCGAGTGTCGCAGGCCTGATAATACACAGTTGCGAAGAATATAACCATTTTATGGTTTATTATCAAAGAAAATATATTCATATTTATCTTAATAAAAATATGTAAAAAAATGTGTAAATATATCATAGTAGTTTCAAATGATTGTATTTGTCTTTAATTGCCTTCAAGTGCCTCACAATTCTCTTATAGCAGCCATGTTTGTTAACAAAAAAAAAGTTAATAATTTTAAAGTTGCTTTCTTTGTAATGAAAATATCGTTATCATTTATAAGTTCGCTTATTTATATGATTTTGTTTTAGATAAATTGCAAAAAGAATATTTTAAAGTGGTGCAAAATATTTGCACAGTTCCTAAATACGTCCCTGTATAATTTGAAGCGTTCATTCGACCGTAGCGGTTTCACAGATTAGTGTATGTACGATTAAAGTGGTGTACTCGTTTCCTATTAGATTATAGTAGATATCAGAGTCGCGTGTCATACTGCAACGTTTAGGGGCGGTACATAGAACATGGTACATGGTACATGGTACGTGGTACGCGCTAAATTCGCATCCCTTTATCCTTGGCCATGTTTGGAGGCGGCTAAGTCGGTAACTGATCTGAATTTGTGTTTCCGAGATTGTTATACATGCTGCTTGCTTGTATTTACTCTTCTGGTTTGGTTTCATGACATTCGATTGCAGTGTCTCTGCATCTCTATCTCTCTCCTTTGCTTTCTGCTTTCTGCTTTCTGCAGTTTACATCTAATATCTGAATATCCATCTCTCTGTCTACATATCTACATATGTAGTATGTGTCTGTTTAGATTCTACTTAAGCTTAACATTGTTTTGAGTATGTAATTTAGTATGTTGATATTTGCTTCTGATGACTATATTCTCGCTTTAATTATCAATATTAATTTGCTATTATCTTCACAATATTGTACATCTATTATTTATCATTCTATTTTATTTGTATAAAATAACAAAGTATTTTTATCTCTTCTAATAAAATGCAGATAAATCATTTTATCATATTAAGTTAAAAGCTCTAATAAATAATTCTGTCTTATGAATAAAATTATATAAGTTTTGATAATAATAATTTGGTTATCAGCATTTTTTAACAAGCTTAAAAGATTAAAATTGTATATAAGTCGATTTATGTGTTGTATTACGTTTTATTTATTCATTTCAAATATTTTATGTTAGTTCGTCAGTTAGTAAGTAGTTATTTTTATAGTAATAACTTTTAACATTTTAAATAAAATCTGGAAACCTATGATTCAAAATAATTTTTATTTCTTTAAATAATAACATAATTTATATATTTTTCAAATTATAAGTAAGAAATTTTCAAGATTTCAATGTGGATATTCTAGAACAAAATAAAAAACTTTAAATGAAGTTACAAATATTATTTAAAATAGTGTATAATGTGAAAACACTTAATTTTTTATATTCACCGGTACTTCCCGAGTCGAAATTTAAAGCCGATATTGCTCCCTCTAATTCAGAATAGAGCCTGTTTAGAGCCCAGTAGGCGGGAATAGAGCCCATTTAGAGCCCAGTAGTCTTACTAGCACCTACATTAGACTCTGAGGTCCTGCTGTTCATCGAGAGATCCGATTTAGGACCGCTAAGTCCGGCGATATTAAAAATTAATATTTTCTTATCAATTCAAGTTAAAAAAATTATTGATATAGTATACTATCAATTATAATTATATTAATAATTATAAAGCTGATTATTACTATTAGTTATTATTAGTTATTAATAACAATAATAATAATAATATACTATTATTATTATTATAGTAGATTCTAGGGGTCCAAAGTACGCTCTAATTTTTATTCCATTCAGGTCCGACTTTAAACCCCAAAGTAATGAAAACGGAAATTTGTACCATTTTGGGGCTTAAAGTCGGACCTAATTTAACATGGGAATAGAACCGACTTTGAGCCCAGAGGTCCGACAGAAAACCTACCTTAGGAGGCTCTATTTACGCGTTAAATTTCGACTCGGGTTGTTAGTCCTTTGTACCTTAATATCAAAATAGTAATTATATATTATATTAATCAAAATCGAAGTTCGATAAATAATGAATTAAAGATATGCATATTTAAAAAATATAAGTTAGGTTAAAGACAAGATAAACCTTCTATCAAAAATCGATGAAAATTTGTCAATAAAACCCTTTTTAAGATCGGTTGATTAACCAGACTATTTCATTTACAAAAACCGATTTGGACCAGTCAAAAGACCAGTTCAGTTTAAGACTGGTTAAAACAGGTTCTAAAAAAACCGGTTTATTATTAGTACCTAACACTAGCAGAAGCTATCTATAATAAATATGAAATATAAAATAAATAGATTAATATATGAAGATTAAAAAATTATCATTACGATTATTTGAAATATATTTAAGATTATTTTATAAGCATTTAGACTTTGACAAGTATTTTTGAGGGTATGAAATAATTTTAAAAATATCTGAAAATATGTTTAAAATAATATAAACTTGCATAATATGATTTTGACTTTTCACACATATTTTTTAAGGTATAAAAAAGAAAAAAAAAGCA
>NEEE01002054.1:382014-392794 GCA_002278615.1 Pogonus chalceus
ACGCCTACTTTGTATAGCGACTGTAGAAAAAATATTTTTCAGCACTATATAAAATACTAACTATACTATTCTCCTTTTAAACTCTTCAACGACTTTTTAAAACGCATTTAAATAATTTTCAAGTGCGAAATTTTTTCTAAAAATATTTTTAATTTAATCTTTGGTTAGTTTCAAACGATACTTATTTTTAACTGGTCTTTTGTTGCGATTTTTTATTTACACATTAATATGTACCTTAAAATTTCGGTTTATAATTAGGTCATAGTTGTTCCTAACCATAATAATTTATTTAATTAACTGTATAAAAATATAAAATTAAATTGGTAAAGATTATAATTTGCGAATAGAATAAAAACAAAAATTATATTTAAAAATCTAACCCGAAAAACATAAATATCTATAATTCTAATATAGTTAAATCAGAAGCTTTAATTTTTTAAGGCTGTTTAAGTTTCGTTTAAAATAAAACTGGTAAAATTTTTAGTTCCTTATATTTTTTATATTTAATAGTGTAATTTAGAATTTTAGAAATAAACTGAAAAATAGTAAATAAACACATAATACTGTTTTTTATGTTCTTGTTTCTATTTGATTTGTTGTACAAAAATTGTGAAAATATTTGAAATAAATGTAAAATTTATAATATATGTATGTAAGTAATTATATTATTTCTTTCGTCGTTATTCAAAACTTAGAAGAGTCCTTTGAAACCCAAACTATAGTTAAATTAAATACACTTAAAATTTCAAACCTTTCCTATGATGATTCTCCCACTATAGTTCTGTCAAGACTGCACATGTACACACACCACAAATATTTGCTGGAAAATATGTTTATACGATTTTTATGTCTACACTTTTTTTTTAGTTATATGCAGGAAATAAAAGTAATCACACAATCACTCGTAAATTATTACACCAAGTCACAATTTGCATTTTACATTGTACATCGCAACAAAATAATTCAACAAATAAATAAATATAAGTGAACATAAAATAAAACCATAATACAATACATGTGAACACTGTTCTGCGACTGTCACTACACTAATGTAAAAAATGTTAGTTCGTATTAATTTATTCTAAAATTATGTAATTCTAATATTTGTTTTAATATATTTGGCATTGAAATTCCAATGTGTTGTATCTGTAATATATAGTTAACATACATATGAAGAAATTATAAAAAAATGCAACAACAAGTATATTATATTGTTTAAAATAAAATAATATTTTTAATGGATAATCTGATTGTTGTAAATTATCGTTACCAAAAAGAAAGGTTATTTTCTTATTATTAATAAATAATTAATATACATTATTTTCAAAGAACTTTTTTTTAATGTCATATCAAAAGTATTGAATTCTTTATGTGTTTTAAATGGTTTCGAAACGGCTGGTAGTATGACTGGGTTCAGTATTTAAATCTTATGAAACTTATGAATGTTACTTGGACAACTTGCTAAAATTCTGAACACACATAATTCAAGGTCGTTCAAGCCAAAATCTTAGAAACTTATGCTGTGAGTAGAATCTTACATTAGTGAGTATAAAAAGGAAAGAAAAAATAGTTTTGTTATTTTCTTTACCGTGGTCTTTCATAAAATATATTTATTTTTATTCAGTTTTGGGCATTTATTACTTTATTTGTTTTTGTTTATTCAAGGAGGTATTACCATTTAGACCGCAAGTTTTTAACAGTTTTCAGGAACTTTATTTGAGGTTAATTTAATACTCTTGATCTTGCAGTTTTTGCAGCGTGTTTATTAATATTTAAACTATAAAATGTGATTATAAATTTTATTTAAACGTTCGGTTAAACTTCAAAATATAGCCTTAAATGAGGCCATGCCAGTCGTATTTTTTCAGATGGCCAGAAACTTTTCTCCGGTTTTGCGATCTGAAACCTAAAATTAAGAAGAAATCATTAATCTGTAATTAATTATCTGGTGTTTGGACCATGAACAATAAAAACTCTTGATTATTAACAAAATAGCGGCCATCCGAAAAAAGTGATCGCTATTTATTCCATTTTTTCTTACTTTGAGGCGCTTAGAAAAATGTTAAATATTAATATTATTAAATGAAAGTGGTCCAAATTCCAGAGAAAATAGTGGAAATCAAAATTCTAAAAGCTAAAGAAAATATTTTCTATAGTTTCTAAAAAACATTTCCGGCCAGCGAAAAAAAGTGGTTTCTAGAAAAACGGCTTTGAAATTTTAACACAAGATTAACCTTCTTTGGAGATTCTGACCTTTAGTCAGCAATACTAGCTCCATACAATAAGTCCTTATTTTCCTCGAAAAATTATAAAACTAGACACTACAAAGCATCAAAATATTTAAAAGAATCTATTTTTTTCAAAATTCTAAACGGTAATACCCCCTTAAGATATGTGGTTTATTTTTTTTCTTATTCTTGGAAATAAATTTTATTTTGAAATCACATAAAAGAATACGCTTTTTTTCTTTCCATCCGAATGCGTACTAAATTTGTTGAACTGAAACTGATTTCCTTTTGACACGATTATTTAATCGATTTTTAAACGATTTTTCTTATTTTTAAAGACTAACTATATAACCAATGCTTATTACCGTTTATTAATAAATTTTTTCTGATTTTAACCGGCCTTAATCAACTCCTTACCTTTTTCAAAAATTGTATAATCTTATTTTTATTATTATAATTTTTTTTTTACTTTATAATAATTGTTTTGAATAAGTTTTGAGCTACTATTGAAATTTATATTTTAATTAGAATTTTATCTTGTAATAATTAAATTTTGACTTCAATTGGTTTGGAACCCAGGACTAGTTTTTCTTATACTAGTGCGTATCTCCACTTTGGTTTATTATAGACCATAAGCAGCTTTTGATTAAAATCACTATTTTATTTAACTGTATATAAATACATATTAAATTAAATAAGTTAAAGAACTAAATTGTAAACAAAACAAAAAATGATATTCAAATATTAAACTAAATAGAAAAGAGAATATTTCATTTGTTACAAAACAAATACAATTACAAATCGCAATAAAAGAAGTAACAAATCGTCCAACAGAAAATACATTAAATCAATGAGAAAAAGAACGAAACAAATACACGATCAATCCAAATAAAGCAAACCAAACTTGTTACTATAGATAAAAGATAATAAAACTAACTGAACCGTAAAAAACTCCAACATCGAATAATCGCTGTAAGAAGCAATGTGATTTCCATTGTAACATTGGAATATGGTAAAATTGTTTGAGAAATATCACTAAGAAGTGAGATTATATTTCACTATGTCTAGTGAAATAAAAGCAGCAACGAATGGACACTAAAATGTATCAATTCAGACGATAAGTGATCGAATGTTAGTCTCGAATCTGTCATACAGACAGTTGTTCTAGTATCTAGTATCTTTCTTGGTTTTAACTTTTCGAATACGGCTCCCGTTTCGATTTATTGATTTACTAACGAATGGATACAGGCTAGCTTTCAATTATTCTATATATGTATGTACATTGTTATACTATACTAAAACTTTTGTTCATATTTATTAAAATGTTATTAATAATATAAAAATTTCATATATATCTGGAATGCAGTTTTACAACATATAAAACAGTAAAAATTTGTAGATAAAATTTATGTTTATATTTATTACAATTTATTATATTTGCAATGTTTTGACACTATAAATAAATAAATAAGTTAACAAATGAAATATATCATAACAATAGTTAACTTGAATTATGTATTTGACAAACTTGTATATATTTAAATAGCTTCACATATCTTTGGAGCATTGTAAGATTTTTATAGAATTGGTTTTTTTAATTTTCTCAAATTTAATACTTATATTATTATTTATCAGCATAATTTTATGACGATAGAAGATTTATAATTAATAATTATAATAATAAACTATTTACAAAAATATTCTTTAAACTGTTTTATATTATTCAAAAAGCTAAAGCCTTTATTTCTTCTTTTCATTAAGTGTTAAAATTCTATTGCAATTTATCTAAAATTTCATGAGTTAATTTTATGTTTAAATACAAGATATTTTTAATTGTCTAGAACACTTTTTTCAGTTTCAATAATTATTACTTATAAATTATCTGACTTTGTTGCAATTTGTTTATAATTTCATCAATTAATTTATTTTGTATTTAACGTATATTAAAAGTTTAACAATTTAACATTTTTTATTGTGTGGAATCTAGACAAATATTGAACAATAAATAATATGATTTAATTTTGTATGCGAACAGAAAATAGTTATTTGTGTATTAAGAGCGCAAAGTGGGACATTGTCGATTGAGAGATCGACAATGTCCATTTGCGCTCGAAATACACACAAGATTTTTTCTACAGTCGCCACAATGGAGTCAGCAACTATAACAAAAAATAATAAATTTTACATAGCAGGACATTTTGTTAGGTTATGTAATGTACCGACTGAGCAATCATGTCAGGTTGAATTGTAAAGGTAATAAACGTGTAGGTAACGTTAGCGAGCGTTTTTTCTACTTGTCGCTCTAGAGCGGCAAAGTAACATTTTGCGTTGACAAAAGAGAGCGCAAAATACTTACGTTGTATAGGGACTGTAGAAAAACAAAACTTTAATGTTATGTTTTAAATATAATAGTATCTTCTTATATATAATAAAATACAATTTACTTTTAAAATTAAAGAAAACAACCAGTTTATTAACTGAATTTTACTATTAAAAGCAAAAATAACAATTTTTCATTTATATAGCTATACAAAACTTAAATTTTTAGCCGTTTTACGTTTATCTTATTCTTCAATTAAATGCAAGTAGCTGTCGGCTCATTGCAAAACATAAAATAAAATACTTGGTAACTTTTCTAAATAAAAATATTTTTGTGAAACTACACCGAGTGTTTTATCTCAATATTTAATTATACTATCTTATTCTAATCATCCTAATCATATAAACGAAGCCGCGTTCAATAATATGCTCCTTAGATAAATTAATATATCTTCATCAAATATTAATTACAATTCAGAATTAAAAACAATTTATTAAAGAAGTTTCAATAACGGTTTCAAATAAATATGTACACATAATATTACACGTAAAAAATTTAAAATATATTGAAAATGATTTTATTCTATGTTTTTAGAAATTAATCATAAAATTTTTGAATACTTTGGAAAGGAAATATCAGTTATAATATTTCTAAAAAAAAAATAAATCAGTCAATATGAACTTTGCATTTCTTAGTAAAATATGTTGAAATTATTTCCTGGAAGTACATAAAGAATAATTAAAAAAGCTAGAATATTAAAAAATATGTACTCTTTGCAGCAAAACATTTATCGAATTATAAACATCAATATAATGTAGATAGTTTTAAAGTTTTACATAAAATTAGTAAAAACTTGGAAACAAAAAGGATCTAGCTAAAAACAAAAATACTTAAGAAGAGAACTAAATAAAATAGGTTTAAATTAATTGATATAAGAACTTTTGTAATAGACATTTCTTAAAATCTAAAGACCGAAACGCACATAAAATCATTTTATTTTTATATATTTAACAAAACCAAATGATGATTATTAATTGTAAATGTAGGTTAAGAATAAAAAGTTTAAAAAATAGATGTGTTTAGTCTCTGTCTATTTCCATTATTGATTGTAAGATTAAATTTAGCTCTTATAGTTATAGTTTTGAAGAAAATTGTTAGAAAAAGCAGTCAGTTGTATTCAGAACAAATTAAATAGTAATTTTTTTTTTACAAATATATAGGTATCTTGTTATTTAAATTTGTTGCAATGTTAATAATGAAAGTACAAAGATTTCTCAACTTTACGAAGTTATAATTTTGATTTTATTTCACATGAAATGTTTAAAAAATATATGATAATCAATATGAATTATAAAAACTTTAAACTTTTTATGATAAATTCTATATTTAAACTGAATAAAATAAAATTGAATTCTCTATTGATAATGTGTATTTAAATATAGATAAGTATTTTCCATAAATTCAAATCAAACTATAGAAGGTATGTTTTGAAACAATATAATTGAAAATATATCTTGGTTTTAATTAAAAAAACACGGATAGTATTAATAATGGATATGGACAGCAAAAGTACTGCACGCACAGTTTCACATATTCATCCAGTAACTGCACACTAGGGATAAGCTGCGAGCGACATAGAATTGTAAAGTAACCGTATTGCCCCGTGCACCGTGCAACAATTTCTCTGCATTTTAACTATTTTTATTCGACACATCTCACAAGTATCGTTCAGTGTACTGTTGTATTTCAACACTTTTAGCTTCGTTTTTATTGATATTTTATTATTATTCACTTTTATTTATTTTTTATTATAATATTTATCTCAATTGTCTGTTTTTATTTTACTTTTATTTTTCAGATCCTTCAATTTTTGCTTTATGCTAGTTAATTTTAGTTTTAGCAACTAATGACGGACGTTAATATAAATAACTGAAAATAAAAAAGACTAGTTTATTACTCGATTTTTTAAACCGGTTAATGACCGATCTTTAGGGATGTAACTTCCGATTAAATTCTCCGATTTAAAAGTTTCGGAAGCGAAATCGGAACCGGAGGTGTAATAACAATCGGATGTTCCGACATATCGGAATCGGAATCGAAGCTTCGTAGCATCCCTAGTTCATACTGTTATTGGGTAATAGTAAATATTTCTTCCATATCATTTTTTGGTTTTCCACCTCTGTTTAATTGCATTTTTTTTTTTTTGGATTTTATATTATTGTTGTTTGTCTTTGTTTTTGACATACGTATTAAATATCCATACAACGTGTGCGATGCTCCGAATTTTTTTAATATGAATACGAATACTAACATTAAGTTTACGAATAATTTAACAAACAAATATAAAGAAAAAACTAATTAAACTGATTGCCATCGATAATGTCGTATGAAAACAGTGAGTGCTGCAGTTCCACAGTGCCAATATATAGGGGCAAGTTTGTAGTCAAAAAACACTCTTCCTATTATCCGCCTCGAAAAATAATATCTGATTTAAACCTTATTACTTTGAACTCTTAAAAATAATATGATATATCTTAATAATTTGACCTTATTTTGATTTTTTGATTTTGATTTTGATTTATACTTGAAAATGTCTTAGATCAAAATAAGTACTTAACACAGTTTACTCAGTTTAAATCTGATAATTACTAAACTTAAATAAGGCTCGTATTTCGATCTGTTTTACATTATAAAATTTTTGGGAATAAATTTTAGCTTGCAAATATTGCCAATTATATTTCAATTTCTTCAGACTTTATAAAATTTAACTTTTTAATAATTGTTGAACTGATTTCAATTGTTTTTGTTAATATATAACATTAATTATTTAACCTAAAATATTTCTATGAAATATTTACATAATTTTAAGATTTTTGCAGAATAAAATTAGATCCACAAGGTCTCATTCTAGCCTTAATATCATGTCTTGATTTTACATCATTTTTGACTTATCAGAATAAATTCAGACCACAACTTTTAAATTGATTTAGATTTAAGTTTAGGTCATAATGAGATTTTTTTACTCGCATATTCTTTATGTAATCAAGAAAATTTGATATGAATAAATTTAAAGCGCTTAGTTATTGGTACTATCGTAGTTAGCTTCAGCATTTGAAGCTAACTTATGTATATTAATAGCACAATATTAATTTACTTAATCGATTTTACAAGACCATCTTCAGAAGATGTTTATTCAATTTACATTATTATTAAAATATGTTTCATCAAGTGCCCACCTCCAAATCTCTTAACATTATTACTAACTAATATTTGTAATTAAATTAATATCACTGCACCTAATTTAAAAAAAAAAGTAATTACTTATATACAAAATCAAAATTTACAGTACATATTGCTTATAAACCCAAATCTTCAAGTTATTAAGTAATTTTGAATTTTAAATTAACTTGAGACACCGTTTGCTTAATATTTGGTAACTATTATAGTTATTTACATACCAAGTGAGTGAACGACTAGTTCCCGGATGAGTGTTAGCCATAGAACGAATCCGGGAACCAAGTTCACGCACGAAGTATGTACAATATTTTTTGTACGAAAAGTTTAAAATTAATAATTAATTATTTATATTAGTTTTAATGGTTATGTTTGACGTTTCATAGGTTACTGCTGTCAAATCAGACAGAATGTGTTGTCAACTGTGATAATGAAATGCACTAAATTTATACTTAAAAATTAAATTTCATTCAATAATTTACCACTTTTTATAATTATTATTAGGAAANAAATCAACACTTTTCAATGCATGAGTACAAAAAAAGGTTTTTCAAAACAAAATTTTATAGAATGTTGTGAGTAGAATTTAGCAAGTGCTAGAAGGGCGCAAACATTTTTTTTGTCCTTCCCTTTCCAGTTTTCTTATTGCATTGTATAGTATCATTTTTGTTTCCATAGTAATGAATGTAACTCTTGTCAAAAAGTTCAATGATAAATACTGTGTAATAATTGGCAAAATTTTAGAAAATGTTCCACGTTTTTATATATCATTAAAGTGTATGTATATGAAACCGGTTAGTTAAAAATTTGTTGAAAAGATATTAATAATTATATTGTAAATAGGTATGTAGGTATATAAAAAAGAAGATATAGAAAGCAATGTATCGTCGTTTAATTTTGGATGTTAGTAGCATTGTAAAACAGGGAGCTGGTCCGTTAACTTAACTCCCAGAGAGAGAAAGAGCAAAGAGAGTTGTTGGTGTAGTATACCATAGCATCCGCATCAAAATGACGACGACGGCTTTAACTAAAGATAGAGCCACTCTGCATATCATTAATCTCAATTAAACTTCAATTTAGATATCTGCTATGAATGTCGGTCTCTATTTGAACTGAGTTTCATCACACAAAATGCATTATCACGTTTTCGTTCATGCTTCTACTTTTGCTTCTAGCATCTCACATCTCGCATCTCGTTTCTCACTTCTCACTTCACGTTTCTCGCTTCGAAGATTTTGCGTTTGAGATTGAGAACAATTCGTTTTTCGTTTTTTCATCTATGCTTTTATGTTTGTTCGAAAGACCTCGATATATTTTCTTCTCATTACTTTCTATAATTGATGTTTTATTATTAAAATAACTGTGTATTTTAAAATCATTACGAGTTACATAAATTTATACATAATTATAAGTTAAATTTATTCAAAACTTTACAATTTTAAACTAGGAAGTTACATATAACACATATTTATCTTGTATAATTTAATTCATTTTACAAAACCATAATTTAATTGTATATTATTGGTTAATTTATAACATAGCTAAAGTTTTAATTGATAGAATTAATTACTTCGGCATAATTGATTTTTTATAAACAAAAAAAAATTGATAAACTATCGAAAGAAATGAATAATATAATGAAACTCGAATATATAAATATAGTCGTCGCCATGAAACAATGTAATTGTGTAATCATTATACGTTTACATGGTACCGCCCCGTGATCTGAAATGTTTTATGTATTTTGAAAAAGTAATTGTTGCTATGGACACGAAATAATATTAATAAACCAGTGTATACTGCATTAATAATTTTTCGAATAAAGTTGAGACGTACTTCACATTATTAAGGAGTATGTCAACTAAGCGTTAAGAAGATGTTTGTCGAAATAAAATATCTGATTA
Source organism: Pogonus chalceus (assembly GCA_002278615.1). Lineage (NCBI taxonomy): Eukaryota > Metazoa > Arthropoda > Insecta > Coleoptera > Carabidae > Pogonus > Pogonus chalceus. The sequence goes on from NEEE01002054.1 coordinate 391,701, forward strand.
TTATTATGTAATTACATTGACTGGTGGCGACGACTAAACAACTGTTTCTTACCATTTTTACGCAATCAGTTATACAATATATTTTCCTAAAAGTAATTAAAATAACAAGTCACCCTTTTAATAACACGATACTCATACTGTGGTTTCCATATAACGCGAAACAAAAACAATAACAACCCTGCTATAACGCGGTTTTCTTTCAACAATATTCAAAAAAACTTAGCTAACTTAAAATACACAATCTATATTTCTATCAATTTTATTAGTTTTACTTCCAAAAATTTTTTAAATTGTAATTACAGATTTTATTTACGTGATTAAATCTACGTGAAAGCGACACTTCGCGTAAATTGAAGGACGGATGCATATAATTTTACAATCAAATACACAAGAAATTATTTGTTTTAATTTTAATGAACTTTTAATTTTTAGCTTTTGATATGAAAGGTTGAAATTCGTACAGCCATTTTTTTTAAATCTTTTTATATTTTTTTAAATACGAATTATTTTACAAAAAGTAATTTTATTTAATTTTGAAATAAAACTATTTACAAAATAATTCACAATCATCTATTATTTTATATATTTTTTAACTAAGAACCTAAAAGATCTTAATATTTCAGCACAATTGATTTAAATATATTCGTGTATCATATTTTCATTAAGTTCATAATTTAAATTTTCTATACCTAATTTTACAAAAAAAGTATTCATTATCATCCAATTAAGCATTTTTTAAAAGCTCCATATTTAATTATATTTTCATACAAACATACAATTAGGTGATAATTTTTTTTATCAAAAGCTGTCTCATTTATTTCTGTATAAAGGATAATCAAATTTACTTTAACGTTGTATATTTGTTTTAAATTATTTTTTTGTCTGACAAACATATCATATTCAAAGCCAAGTAATTCAAATATTTAAATATTTAAATTAATATAAAAAATAAATGTCATCTAAAAAATACTTTAAAATATTTAACTTCTTAAGAATATCTGAATTTTAATTACGTTTCTTAGAATTTACAGGAATGAAAAAAAATAATTTTATAATGTATTAAATTTAATGATCTTTTAACAAATGTATGTTTT
>NEEE01002054.1:397276-412794 GCA_002278615.1 Pogonus chalceus
TATTAATATATTTATTTATTTATTATATTCTTCCCAAAAACTTACGTTTATGCAAATTTGAAATTAACTGAAAATCCATGACATTGCAGAAAAATAAATTTATTAACATTTATTTATGCATTATTTAAGTATTATTTTTAATATATTTTTTATTAATTATTGCATTGCATTATTCTGTCTTAAATTATAAACAATACAATAATTTTTAAATTAGACAATTTTAAAATTTATAAAACAATTTCAAAAAACTAGTTAGGTAAAATAATTTTATTTTTGATTAAATAAAATATAAGTATTTATTTAACTTTATAATATAATTAATTAATTAACGTTATTAGTTGATATTTAAAATCGTTCATGTTAAATTTAAAAACTTTAATTAATTAAGATTTTGTATATAAAATGCAGTGAGTTTTGTGAAATTCTAGTTTAAATGAAGCGTATACGTATATAGAATAAAATTGTACATATGTATATGTTTTAATGAAGTTAGTTTCGCTAGTATTTAGCATTTATACTATGTATGATCCCGCCAGACGGTAGAGCAATCTGTGCGCAGACACGAAATCGCTGGATACGAGGAATTGAGCCACGGGACATGAATACTGGATTGTGATGGTGGTAGATAACAATCTGTCGATTACAGATTTTGTGTTTAAATATTTTAACATTATTTAATGCTTTTTTCAATAAATATTTGTTTTAAAAAAAATATTATAATAAAAAAAATGTTAAATTAAAATGTATGAATTTATATAAAAATGATTCGGAAAAATATTCCGGTTATATTTTATGATGAGATAAAGAAGGGATGGAATAAAATGTAGTTTTGTTGGAAACAATGTTACGGAAAAGAAAACGGTTATTTTTCGGTCATTTTTGTAGAAATAAGATAGGTTATGGAAACGTCTGTATCCGGTACCCTATTATCAGCATGTTTATCAAAAAAGTCAATAACGTGAAATTGAGGATGTTATAATACTTGCGAGCGAGCCGGAACGGTCGTCCAGTTTTGATGTAAAACGCTGATAATAAGATGGAGTAGGTGGATGCTGGAACCTCACGCCCAAAATGTGCCAAACCTTTTTTCCGCCGCTAACATGTTTATGCTGGTAAAATACCTCCGTACAGATTGAGTTGCATGTATACTGTGATAATATCGGGCGGAGCACTGGTGGGGACTAGGGCGTGCTCGGCCACCAATGGCGGGCGGTGCGCGAGCCATAACCCAGCCACCAATCAGAGTCGGCTGTACCAAGTTACGGTCCTCCTTCGGACCAATGAAAAAAGCATTAATCTCTTTCAAAAATAGAACATCATGCAACCGAACAAGGACAACCGTGGTCGATGTCACGAAGTCGAACCAGCACGAGTGCTCACGCTGGTCCGCTGCACAACGACCTAAATTCTATCTTCATAAAGTCGACAATCGCTCGTCTACCATCCTGTTTAATGAGGTTTAGCGGTAACACATATTTAACATGCACTTCAGTTCATAGATGGGTGAACATATCCCCACCCCGCGTTCAGGTTTTTACACCTCTGCTGGCCAAGGGTGCGCGGTACTTGTCCCGCCCATCCGGACGGCTTCAGACACCTTCTCATACAGGCCACTTACCCGCCGAAGGTCATTCCACAAGGAGCCAAACCGAACAACATTCATTCATACTTGTATTCTATTCGGTTCAGAAGTTCTGATCATTGTCATACTGTTTCGCAGTAGCGTTCAGTATCATACTATCATCAGACTCAAATACAATCATACAAAAATACCGTTCGGTCTCTTCTGTACCTCGGTTTACTCTCTAGTCAATTCATACATTCATTATTATATTATATATTGTTATTGTTGTTGTTCATTGTTCAGTGCATCAATGTATTGTTTTATAACAAACTTTACTACAAATAGTGTTCAGTGAGTTAGTTTTTATTTATACAATTCGGACATAATAGTATGGACTACTTATATGACAATTTCAAACGCGAGTGACTCTAAATTTTAATAATTTATCTATTAAAAAAAAACATCAATAATAATAATAATAAATATTATTATTATTGTAATATTAAGGGTAGGTTTTTAAATATTTAAATAAAATTTTTGCGCTTCAAATAGCGCGTGTGCATCCATATAAATAGTGTTTACTACGACGTCGACGGCGTGGGCTAAGTGACGCGGCATTGGTCGCGTCTTTCAAATCCACCACGGCGTCGCCAACACCAATGACTCAACATAGCGACGCTTCCAGCGATCGTTCGGAGGTTTCAGTGACGCCAGAACCTCCGGTTTCCAAGATGTTGGAGTTTGCGAGTTCACAAAATTTAAGTTTCCTCAATTTGGAACATCGAAACATACTAACGGCACCATTAGCAGCACTACACACCATGACAGAAATGAAATCCCAACAGAATTTACATTCAGCAGTTCAACATCATATATTCCCAGGTGTTGGAGGTATCACGTCCGGTGTTCCATCGGGTATACCAAACGCGGGTGGTGGTAGTGCGAATGTTAGCCACCATGGAGGACAATCTATTCATTCGGTTCAATCGCCTTCCGGTGGCGGATTAGGTCAAGAAAAAGCAAACGATAATACAGAATCTATGCTGGAGCGTACAAACTTACATGTGGAACGTTCTAGTATGGGTTCTCAGCGCGGTAGCCCGTTAGGCGCAACTACGAACAGTAATAGCTCACAAGGGGCAAATCCTCATGGTATTGACCATATATTATCGCGACCTACACAAATAACCACGGGACATTTACATTTTCCGGCTAGTCTTGGATTTACGCAAAATTCCCTGGCGATGTCTTCGAATACCGCGCACCAGACTACGTCCAATTCCGGTCTTAGAGGATTCAATATTGCTGCAGCGGCTTTTTTCCACCATCATGCGGCTAACTCTGTTTCGAAAGCTCCCGTCGATCTTGGCAGAACTACTGGAGGTATCTACTGGCCTGGCTTTCAAGGCCTTGTTGCTAATCCCATGGCTTGGAGAGATCGATTAAATACAAGTAAGTAAAAAACACTTTAAACAATCTTTATCTTCCGACGATTCAAAACTTAAATCCACAAATCCTCGAATAAATGAAATTAATAAATATATAAGTGTATAAAATATTAGTATTGTTAAATTATTTCGAAGGAAATGAAGAATGATTTGATGAATATAAACGTAGTAAGTAACCGTAATGAAAATACAATAGAGTAAACAAAGCCTTGAGGTTCTATAACAACATTTTCCTTAAAGATATTGGTATTGTCTTAGAACCACAAAACGACTAGACCTTGCGGCACCCCACAGATACACCGTTGCGATATTTGACCAACGGATATTTGCTCTTGTTTCCGGTAAATATCGCGACAAATTGCCGCGAATTTGTGAGTCTGCCCTGGTCTAGGTCATGTGGGGTTATAATGGTTATTTTGCGGCATTGGTCCTTTACACACATAGCAATTTGTTACACAAATAATGGCGGATAATATCTTCATTTTCGAACATATTTTATTTTTCGAACTGATCAATTAATTTTTACTTGTTTGCACATCGAATATACATTAAATTGATATTTTTTTATTTAATATTTTATGGAAAAATTTCGAAGTTTTGACTATGTCTTTGTCGTATTAATTCAGATTGGAATATCTGCCTTGCACGCTAGACATAGTAAAAATAATAAGTTTATTTAATTTTATTTCAGTTATATTTGAAAATCACTCAGTTTATATTCCTTATCTTTTAAATTAAAAACAAAACAAAACATTTAGTTTAGTATTACCAATTAAATCAATGTGGGTATTAGTTATTATTTCTTAAACAATTGAAATACTTTTTTTTTTTTAAGTATTACAATTAATAAAATTAATATAACTGGAACTATTTCTATCGCGAATTCTTATCATAATTAATTAAAAGTCACTAACAATATTATAAATTATTATATATTAAAAATATTATAGAATTAAATATTTTATTTCGAAAAAGGACAGTTGATAATCTGTTTTTCTGAATTTAATAAAAATATTAAATTGTTAAATATAATAAAATTGAACAATGTTAAAATATTAATATTTTTTAAGGAATTGAATGTTAAAAAATATTATTTACTTTTAATTCATAAATTTTTAAGATTTATATAAACCGCAAAAAATAAAATATACATTTGTAATTTTCGTAAGACAGAAAATTTAAGGGGCTTTTAAATAAAAAAAATTCTTAGATACTGTAATTTAATTATTTCCAAATCATATCATTTTAAGTATATTTTTTGATACTTAAAAAAATGCTGAAAAATAAGCAATTAATTCAACACAATTATTGCTATAATCAAAATAGTTTTTTTCTTCTTCTTCCAATTAAAACTTATTATTAAATCATTATTTTTGAATGTATTTTAATGTGCAATATTAAAATAAAATTTAATATTTGTTTAAATAAGATTAAAAATAATAATATTTTTTTACAAGTGATAAAAAATAACTGTTCCATTGAAATAAATTACCTGTAAAAATTTAATGATTAAAATGTTTTTATCATGCAAATAAGTAGCAAATTAATATATTTTAAAATAATTATAAGTCATTCACCTAATACTTTTCTAAATTATATACTATAAACATAATGATATGAATTTATAAAATATTAATAAAATCCTAATCATTAAATAATTTACACCATATGTTAGGTTTAAAATATAACTGATGAAAATATATGATCATTATTAATATGGTAAATATTTAATACTAGATTAATTTTATCATGTTTTGTATTTTGTACAACATATTATATTATATTGTTAATTAAATATTATTAATATGACTTATTACCTTATATTCTAGGCAAATGGTTTTAGTAAATAATTATTTATGTATAAAACAGTGCCGGGTTTTGTCCTGTTATAACATGAATTTTGCTAATGAGCAGGTTTCAATTTTTAAACATTTTTTTTTATTATAAATGGTTATTCATATTAATTTAAATTAATGTTTAACACTTGATTCGGACCCCAAATTTCTCATCTCTCATCTGGTTTGCAAATAGAGTAACTCATTAATAATATCATTTATCGCGAATAAGATTTAGAAATGCAGATGCATTTAATTTAATTTTTATGACTCATTACTTTAGGTTGATATAAATATAATAGATACCGCTTATAACGACGGAACACGGGAACAACAAAGCTGGTCGAAATTTAAAAATATTTTAGTTTAAAACTTTAATTTATCTTATTAATTATTTATTATAAATAAACAAAAATAAAAGATAATCACATGTAATTTTAAAATGNGGATCTTTTCTATACGATATGAAACATCATAAAAGTCTGAGACTTTATAATGGAAATGTAAAATGAAAACTAGTTATTTAATGCCTTTATCTTTTAAAATACAAATTAGAAAACGATTTTATATGTTAATATAAATTTATGTTAGATAAATCTTAAATTAGAAGCAATAAGTTCGCTTATATGTACCAACTGTTCATTATCAGATCATAGGATTTTTGTTTTTGTGTTAAGTCTTCCAGATTTGCTCAAGACTTTACACTGTTAAAATTTTTTGTAGAGTTATAATTTTTCTCAAAACAAAAGATGAGTAAAATTACAAATTACTGTATTTAATACGAAATTAAAATACAATTTAAGTAATTTTTCAATAAATTTGAGGAAACCTATTGAGATGAGTTGTGATTAGACAATATTTGTGTAAATGTAAAAACGGAACATGCATTGTAATTTCACTGAAACATTGATCGATATCCCAGAAAATACTTCCCAGATTTACAAACATTACCTACTTGTAATTTAATTTGCTTTAATTTTTTGGAAAATAACGAAGTAATATTCTAATTTATATAACAATGAATTCATTGTAAATTTCAACATTTTTTAATTAATTGCAAAATCATATTTGAAAGTAATTAAACTAATAGAACCTAAAATGCTTTATATATTAACAATACTTTGCTCTTACATTACAGAACTTATTGATTAGAAACCGTAATGTAAAATTACTATACCTACAGGTAATGTGAAATTGGTAAACTAACTCTTAGAAAATGTTTAGTAATATTACTATAATTATATTGTAATATTGTCAAACAAATACAAAAAAAAGTTTTGTATAATTACTAAACTCAATTTGAATTTTGATTAAATGTTTTTCCTATCAACTACCATTAAATTTTTAAAAATTATCATGAAAATTTTTAACAGTGTACCTACCTAATGTTAAATTAAAAAAAAAATTATTAAATATTTTATATAAATCACAATAATTTTATTAATGCTACAATTTTATAATAAACTAACCTAAAAATAATTTTAAATCAACTGTCAAAATTTGCATCTAAAAATATTGTAGANATCTTTATTGTCTGGTTGTAAATTTTATTTGTTATAAAAATAAATAAATATGTTATACATACTTATAAATAAAATTAATTTTCATATATCCTACAGATAATTAAATAGATTACATATAGCAATCTGCGTTTGTTATCGTAATATTAAATTTACACATATGTTATATATAATAAACAAGTAAACACATTTTTAATAGTTAATATAATTATAATAAGTGAATCTTAAAAATATTAATTAATTTAAAATTATTTTTTTGGTTTAGGAACTCAATAAAATAATAATATAACAAATATAGTAGTTGGCTCTTGTTAATATATTGCATTTGTTTTTATTTGAGAAAAAATTGTTTCAAAAGTATTTTTTGATATAGAAATTTATTCAAATGTATTATTTATAAAATAATTCAGTTATTTTTATTACAATACCACTAAAATAAAATCTAGTTTTGATACAAGTATCAAACTAACAATCTCAGACTTTCTGTAAACAACTGTAAATGTTTTGATACTAAACATGAAACGTAATGTTTTAGTTATCCAAGTACTGAAGTGGTGTGTGGTTTATTTTCCCCCTGTACATCTTGATGCCCGGATCTATCTGTTCGTTGCACACAACGTTTATTCAGTTCGTTTGAAACATAATTGAATTCTAGCCGCGTCAACAGTCAAAAGAGATATTTTCACTTCAATCGTTATGTATTTTAGGCCTTAAGCGTACATATAAACTATTTATCTTATGTTAGGGATGTTTTTAAATGATATTATACAATGATTTAATGTATTATTTTTATGTATATATTGATTTGATTTTTGTTTAAAGAACTAAAACTAATATATATTTAATGTTTTACATAAATGTTACTATATATAATTAAATACAACATTATAAATTTATTTTATTGTATTTAAACACATTAAAGTTTAATTTCCAAAAAATTATTGATAATAAAATATTTATTTTCAAATACTTTTGAAATACGTTTTTAATGAATTATTACACACCAAATTAAAATATAAACGATTTTATGATTCAATGGGTCTGTTCACAATAATTATAGGCCCAGATTAAAGTCTAGCGCGTTTAACTTTGCGGCCCGCCGGATATTAAAATATTCTTCGATTCAAAATGCAATAAATGATAACACAATTAAATTAAATTATATTAGTTAAAATAAATTTATCTTAAACTTGTAATATCAAAAATAGTTTTTAAATTAATTTAAAAACTTTCAAAATATTTAGGGCTGATCTGGGTTTGAACGCGATACTTTATTTGAGGCCTCTTTGAAAATATATTAGAATAATAAATGAAAGTATAATTTTTCCGCTTTTTGAGGCCTTTTAAATACAAGAGCCCGCTTCACCTCCTTTTTAAAGTATCGATTTTCGACTCAGTTCAACATGCAATGTTTCTGATTTAACTCGAGCCTGTTGGCCCATTAAATTAGTTAAAATAAGTTTATCTTAAGCTTGTAGGTAATATCAAAAATTAATTTAAAAACTTTTAAAATATTTAGGGCTGATCAGGGTTTGAACGCGATACTCTATTTGAGGCCTCTTAAAGAAATATTAGAATAATAAATAAAGGTATGATTTTTCCGTTTTTTGGGATCTTTTAAATTCAAGAGCCCGCTTCACCTTCTTTTTAAAATATCGATTTTCGACCCAGTTAAACTTGCAACGTTTCTGATTTGGCTCGAGCCTGTTGGCCCATTAAAAGACGACGAAGATGACTCTACAAAGTGCTAGTAGCATACCCCTTTTAAGCAGGCTCAATATATTAAATGTTTAAACGCTTTGGATGTATTTAAAATTAAAATATATAGTTTATTTTCAATACATTTTTATTTTTTCGGTAGACAAAACATAATTACTTACAAAAAATATTTCCATTCTAAAATTTTTTAGTTTATAATTAATATAAATTAATAAGTAAATTAAAGAATATGAATATTTTTTTTGTCTATTTATACATAACAATGTAAATAAAAATATTGCCCATAGAATATATTTAAATTACTAAAATATTTTTATTTATTTTTATAAATTTATAGCCAAAAATAAATGATGGACTACCTAAATCAATTTGTGATGAATGTGCAGCAAAACTTGAAACAGCTTATAATNGCGGTTTTCTTTGAAATTATTTCAAGTTATTATTATATAGTATTTACCTTGAATAAATATGTATTTTTTTAATGGATAAAATATTTATAGGTTATAAAAAATAAAATGTACAATGGTAATAATCTTGAAACATATTATGTATATATAGTGATTAAGAGAAACAACTTGAAATAATATATGATTGTAATAACACGATATATAGATATACATATAGATGTATAAAAGAGTATATATAAGTATTAGTCGATATATGGTGTAAAATGTCGGCAATACAATCAAACGATCTACACAATTAATGTCGGGGTTTTGTTTGATTTTGCCAAGTTAATAACGCAGCTGCCATCTGGCGCCAAACAAATAACACATACGTCAGCGGTCATTAAAGCCCTAGCGTCATTCCCATATGCTTTTAAGGGTATACGACACACTATACCATGCTTTGGTTCCAATTCAATTGGCATGAGTATGAGTACGAGTACGAGTATGAGTATGAGTAGAACAGAACGTGAAAAAATATACATTATCGATTTGGAAAATTATATTCGTATATCCCCACCAAAGCATAGGTACATGTACCCCACTTTCCGCCAATTGTACCCAACTCCCACCACCACCCACATCCAAATAAACCCGTACCCCGTCAATGTTCAGTCCAACATTGCTAGTTAATATGCAACATGGATATTATTTTCATTCTTTCCTACATGCATTGAATTTTGTCATATTTGTTACTGTTGTTATGATCTTTCTACAGCTCCCTATTTTGGTTTAACTGTCTTTTTATGGCTTTGGCGCTAATAAAATACCAAATGGCTTAATTGAAACATTTAAAATTATCATATAAAGATAACAGCATTATATATAATTAGTCACTATCATTATAAACTTTATATACGTATCTACTTCACTACATATAAATCAAAATTCGTTTGTTATGCAATTCCCCGTTTATTGCTTATCAAAATCGCAAATAAATATTTCATTTAAATACTAGTTACTATCATGAATTCATTAAATTATTCTATTTTTACTGCCCAAATTAGAAATAACTATTATAGACTACAAATAAATTTACTTTCATAAAATAACTCATTATATTTTATTCAGTTTATTATTATCTCTCAGTTCCATTGTTGACAAGATTATACAGGTTTTAAATTCATTATTGGGGGACCCCACCTTGAAGGTTTCAATTTTTTTTCCAAACTACAGACAATTTTTTTAATTTTCCAAAAATTTTATGCTTCACAATAGCCCATCTAATATAGTTTAAGGAAATCTAAACGATTTTATTCTACCTTTTTTAAGGACTGATCACGACTGGCACCCATGGAGGTGTCTAACGCCGAAGCCTTCCACGGCTCCAAATATTAATATTATTACTTCAAAAATGTTTATAATAATAAATAAAATACGTACAATAATATATTAAAAAACCCCGAATAATTCGATTGTTATTTAGCACTTAAAAAAATTCCTAAATATCGCTGTTTTTAAAGCTGCCAGGGTTAAGATTTTAAAGCCAATAATAAAAAAATATTTGTCCAATTTAAAATATATTTATAAAAATCTTACCTTTATTAAGTGAAGACACGAATAACCGGCGATTATTAGAATAATAGTTAGCTTTAAATGTTGAAGCTACTTACGATAGTACCACCAATTGAGTCTTGAAGTTATTCAAATCGAAATCTTAGAAAGTAATGCATAAGCAGAAGCTTCTTCATTCTAAAAAAATTAAAATAATTGTATTATTAAATTGTGATTGTACATGGCTTTTATATAGGCACTGCGAAATTGCAGCACCTTCTATTTACATATTATCGATAAACGATAATTTTCATTTGCTTTATATTTGTATATTATAAAATCCTAAAGTTTAATTTAAAATTTTTATCTACAATTAGTATAAAAAGAATTTCAAAATATGCAATACTAAATATTTCAATAAATAATAGTTAAAAGTAAAATTGCGATAAATATTATGTGTTACACTTAAAATAATATTCATGAACCATTTTGAACTGTTTTGCATGCAACTCAGCATGAAAATTGAAGGAAGGAAGTGTTGCGACCACTTCCATTATGTGTTTTAGCTTCAATTGCCTCAATTACACACGTATTTAATTGCGTCAATAAAAGATCCCGAATCTACCGGTTCCCCTACTGAGTATCTAGCTACCCTTGGAATGCGTCAGATGTGTTAAAAACAGTGTTGTCTCATTATATTTTCCTTAATTATTACTCTTATATGTATTAAATTGTAAATTAGTAACTATTCATTACTTCCTTTTTGTAATAATAAAAAACAATTGCAATAAAAAACAACTTTTGCCAACTATAAAAAATATTGATTCTTATAAAAAAATATAGATAATAAATATTTAAATTAATTTACATAGACTAATGATTATCTTTATTCTTTGTTTTACAAATTGTGTCATTAGAATTAAATTTGAGGAAATCACACACTGTCTACTTGTATATACAATGTTTATTGTTAAACAAGTTATTAATATCTGTTTAAATAAATTTAAATCAAAAGTATTAGAATAATAACATAAAAATTAAAATAAAATAAAATAACTTAAATGTGATTTATTAAGCAAAATAAGATATTTTGGCCTTCTTATCTTTTAAATTATTGATTAATATTTTTTATGAAAATTTTAAAATAATTTTGGTTCATATCTGAGCTCATATTTATTAAATATTTTGAAAAATACAGAAATTAATATTTGTTCAATTTCTAAATCAATATTTTGTTTAAATATTCAATATATAATTGAAGCATTCTTTGAAGCATCCTTTATTTACTAAATATTATATAATAAAAAAAATCAAATGCAATTTGAATAAATCAAAAGTTACAAACATAAGTGCTTGTAAATCGAAACATTATTTGTTTATTAAAGAAACACGCTAAAACTTGTTTAAATTTTAAATAATATTTAGTAAACTGTAGTAAATAATTAGGGGATGAAGTAGTTTGGAAAACTTTAAAATTTTATATAAATAAATGTTAAAATAATAATATTAAAAATGAAAAGAAGTAAAAAGCACGATTTTATACCTTATTGATTCATACATAAAAGAGAAAATAAATTGTTAGCAAATAGAGCGTCCATTGTGAAAAAATAGTCCTTATATTGCAGAGAAAATACCCACGATACGGTATAGCATGGATTTGTTTCCAATAGACACATAATTTAAAATCGTGTTATTTAAAATTTAGAGTCCATAATAAATCAAAAAAGGCTTAAGTGCGCACACGCCGCTGTTAAACAGTGTTCGGGTGCAGTGGAGGGGGTGTACGTTGTCGAGCGCACGCCACTGTTTCGACTATAAACACCCTAACATTTCACAACACAGTCTGACAGATCGTTAAAGCCTCTTGTGATGTTCTACTAATTCACTACACTGACAACAATTTGCCAAAATTTGTACTTTATAAACATTTCAACTAATATTTTATTTCATTTGATTTTTATAAGTTTATATTTTTTTTTCAAACAAAATAAAAATCATATTCTCTAAATTATTTCTTCTTTCTTAATTTCTTGCATTAATTAATTGAAAACAAACATTGATATTTCATTTTATTCCTCATTTTAATTTATGTTCTGGAATTTTAAATCATTCAATATATTATTAGTGATATTTTAGCAAAAATACTAAAACTGGGAATCAGTGATTTTTGACGATTTTTAACTTTTCAGTTTTTTACGAATATTTTGAAAATAAAGACAGATTTAGTAGTTTACTTTTCGGAGTTATTTTAGTTATATAATTACCTGTTATTAAATATTACTACAAGCTTAAATTAAAGGTTGTGTTTTTATTTTGATATATTAAAAAGCTTTTAAAATCATGTTTTATTGTTAAAGTAAATATTTATCATATTTTAATATATTATTAATACTGCAAAAAAATCTCCAATGAAATATTACTCTTAATACTATATATTATGATAAAAATTCAAAAATATAAGGGATAAAACTGTTATCTCATCTAGTAATAGGGTGAAACCACATTTTATGGGGTAAATCCCTTTCTTTTTAATATAACTAACTTTATATATGTGGTTACAACTGTAAAAATTGATTTTATTATCATAAAAACTATATCATTCTTGCCTTTGTAGTATTTTACTAAAAAAATATCAATTCAGAACATAAAAAAAATAATTTTCAAGTTTATATGTGGTATTAATTACAATAAATATTTAATTAAAGGAATTATTAAGTTAATTAGAAGAGTGTATATAGATAGAAAATAATATTGTAATCAAATATATAGCAATTGAAGTAGTATAGATGTACAAGTTTTTGATACGAAATTACGTTGCATTTCTCTGTTATCACAGAGCTTACAAAGCTCCATGAAAAGCAAGCGAATACGGTGAGAGAGGTAAAACGAACCGTGTAGCTAGTAAATACGTGCGAAATATTGTGTAACGTGAACCTTGTATTACAAGAACATCTACATTGTACTAGTATTTCTGCGGTCGCCAGAACACTGTTACCTAGCAACGAGAAGGTTCCGTACAACAAGGGCAGAAAGGGGCGTGTTTCTTATCCCCACCGTTAAAGGGGGGACACAGCTTCCAACGAGGTTCTCGTCGTCCTGTGAGTACGAGCTTTTTAGCTGCAGCTCAACATCAGCTTTCCTATTTAAGCTCGGGAACAGGCTGTTTGCATCTTTACTATGTTAAAACGTATGTTTTGCCTTTGCTTTCTATATATTCTACATCTACAGCTTTTATTTCCTTAAATCAAAACTTATTTTCTACTCTCAACGTTTCTTTCTCATTACCAGAAGCATATCTCATATTTTATCACAATTAATAGCAAATCTAGATTAAATTATATATTCCTAATTTATGCTTTGTTTTATTAAATCGTTAATTGAATTGAAATAATATAACATTTTCAGATGTACATATAAAAATAAATTTACTAAATTTACAAATCAAAATTAGGCATTTTGGATTGTTTTATATTTTATTAAAATAACGATCCAAAATACACATCTATGGTAACAAATAAATGGTTTCTTTATAATTGTCGGAAAGTGTTAAAATCATCTGAAAAATTCCTAAATTTAAATTATATCGACATTTTTGGGATGTTTTGGGAAGAAAAATAGCAATTTGACAGAGTTTTAATTAAAAAAAAAGCCCTAAACATGATTCACAGAAAGTATAAGGAATATTTAGATGTCTTTTTGTTAAAAAAATACTTATGAAATTAATGCCAAGGAGCAGGACCATAACTAGGCAGGGACAATAAGGTAGTCCGGAATCAAAATAACCTATCTATAAAATATTTATTTAAAAAATTCTTTTATTTATGTTGAGAATTATTTATTTGTCCAACTTTTACTGTGAGATCGATTTTTTTTGAAGTTTTTTAACTACAACTTTTGAGAAAGGATTGTAGGACTTTAAGCCACTATAAGCCACTATATATTATTTAATATATATATATATATATATATATATATATATATATATANGATAATCACAAGGGAAACCATGCTAACGCTATCTACACAGAATATATTATAGGAACAGGGAACAGAAAGCCTTGTTAAGAACAACTAAACATCGCGAGCAAAACAATAGAACAACGAACACTCAAGTAAGAATTCAAACCACTATTTCAGTTCAAAACCGCTTCTTACTCGAACTGTTGGTTCAAAATAATTACCTGTTTTCAAAATACTACAAAAACTGGGGTAAAAAATATTTTGTTAAAACGATTGAGGAATCAATTTATTCCCCGTTAGATTATGTAAAAAAAAATTACACGATGTTTGAATAGAGTTTATAGTTTTAATATTACAAATAAAAAGTTTATGTGTTGCTAAAAAGGTCATACAATTTTGATGTACCTATCTTATCAATTTTACGAGTAACACGGTGATGATCTGAAAAATCATCCCTCTGTTTCTGAAGCCGTTATTCCGCGTCCCTCTAAATCTAAATCTGAAATAGGGGATCTTTGTTTTTATCACATATACAAAAAGTCGATTCAATAACTTGTTCTGATACTTTTTGTTTCTTCTATTACTTTTGGGATAATGAAAAAGTCCCTAGATACCGATAAACACAAAGTATCATTATGTTTTGTCCATGAAATTTGAAATATGTTTTATGTTAAAAGTTTATTTTTGTTTTTGTTTTCTAACTATTTTACCAATTACGTTAATTTGAATTATCTTGTTATAAAAGTTAATTTTTAATAATGATATAATAATAAAATAATAAGAAAAGGGAGCATAGAAAAATGCGAATTTAATAAATAAATATAGAATATTAGGATAAGGTAACACTTGTTTATTTGTTGGTACATGAAAAACCAAGAATGTGTATGTTTCTATAAAATAGGACGATTTTCTACATATCGCCTTGAAATAAGATTCTCTCGTGTAAGTGGAGAGTTGGGCGGGTGTTTGGTTGGGCGCCTAGCGCCGTAGTAGTCTACAGTGCCAGGGAGGCTATCGATGCGTTATTGAATTTGCTGGAAGCTTATGGTCCCCCCGGGAGCTATATCATACTATGTCTAGCTTTGTCAGCATATATAGATTATTATATAGACATCTGGCCTGTTCACTTCAGCTTCTTTCAACGATCACAAATATAAAAAAATGACGCTCAACCGCCCGACTGCTTTCTACCTTCTGTCTTCAAACTTATACCTTTTATCTACCCGCCTCCCACCTTGTTCTCAACAATTTTTCTGTTTTCTCCATACTACAGCACTTTAATTTTATTTATATATATATATATCAAATAAACTTAAATCGTATCTTTTAAATTTTTGAAGATAACCTAATAGTGCTTAATTTTTTTCCTTGTTTTTCAATCTATTAATAAATTTTTTTTTTCTACAGTCGCCATACAAAGTAGGTATTTTGCGCTCTATTTTCTCAATGTTTTTTATACTTTGCCGCTCTAGAGCGCTATCGTTACCTACACGTTTATTACCTTCACAAGTCAATCTGACATATGATTGCTC
>NEEE01002054.1:441649-454034 GCA_002278615.1 Pogonus chalceus
ATAAATTAAAGTTTAGTTTTTTAAATTTGTTCGGGTATTCCTACAAATTTGTAATAAAAAACTTTTGCATATCAATTAAAAATCAAAAATTCTTAAGCAAATTTCATTTGAAGAAACGGGATCAAATATTAATGGACTCATTATTATTTTTTAAATAGATATAAAATTATTAAGAATATAAATAAGAAAATCATATTGCAAAAAAAAATTTATAGTATCCAAAATCTAATATTGTTTAAATTAACTTTAAACTTCAAATTTTTATTTCAAGTGCTTTTATTGCATTAAAATTCTGGGGTAACCCTGCAAGAAGATATTTATATTTTCCATAATTAAATATTTTTTAAATTAAATGGTAAATTTTAAAGAGCTGTTAGAATATCAATTAATTATAGTTCAGTTTTTTTTAAATTTTGGGTATTTCTGCAAAGTTATAATAAAAAACATTTGCATAACGATATAAAATCAAAAATTCTCAAGCAAATTTCGTTTGACGAAGTGGAATCAAATAATGACAGACTTATTATATTCTTTTAAATAGAGATAACCAAAAATATTTAAAAAAGTGAGATTGCAAATAAAATCACTTTAAACTTCAATGTTTTATTTTAAGGAGCTTTTATTGCATTACAATCTTCGGATATTTTTTCAAGATCCTAATAAACAACTTGTTCGTACAAATATAAAATAAGAAATTCCTAAGTAAATTTCATTTGTTGTTAAATGAATGCGGTTTGCAATAAAAACTTCTTTTCGAGGAAGTAATTCTATTTGTTCCTTTTAAACAACAGAAATCGCAACCACGACCAGAAACAAGATATACTTGCTAACCACAAGGGCAAGAATTGTCCCGACATAACCAAACAGATAATAAAAGGGCCGCTGAATATAAAATTTTAAATAAAATCAAATTAATGTTTAATTTATTTATATAAATTTTGTTTTTTGTTCTTAGAATGAATGTTTTGGTGTAAAATATATTTTAGAGATAAATGAGACAATGAGTAATGAATATGAAAAAGGAAAAAATAAAATATGAAATAGTATTTATAGTATGCATATGCGTGGTGTGCTATATCAAAATATATAATCTAGAGTCTAGAGTATGAGTTAGTCAGATGTATACGTTATCAGTGTAACTTGTAATGTTCCATTTTACAATAATTATCGCGAGCAAAAGCGAGTGTAGTGTCCATGGTGACCGGTAGAGAAGAGGCGGTGAGGTGGCGTGCTTGTGCCTTTTGGCATGTGTAATGTGTACATAATTTGGGACGGCTTGGCCCTAAACGCTATGTAAATTTTGGGTCATTAGTGCGTCGTTAACGTAAGGCAACCGCATCGATTAGCGCTAAGTGACTGTGTAATTAGCTTGGCAATACAATGGCGAACAACTAAGCGTCCCCGCAAAAATTTATATTTCCCTTCGAAATTTATAGAAAAATTTTTATTTACTGTCAAATTTTGTTTGTCCTACTAAATACAGGATTGGACTCAAACAATTTACATTTGCAAAATTGAAATCCACACTACTTTCAATTATTTGTTCTTCCATTATTAATTATAATTATCAATTGAAAACACTTATTAGTAAATCGATATCTTTTTACTTTTATTTATAATTTTTTCTGAATTATTTATATTTTAGTAATTTATAATGAGTGAAAGAAATTTAAGAAGATACATGTCTTTATATTAATACACATATACACAGTGCTTCACATTGCCAGTCGGATAACCCTGCTCCAAAGTTGAAGCTAAAATTAGTTAAACTGTTTATTTTCAAAATAGCAATAAGAAAATAAAAATTCAGTTTTCATTCAAAAATAACAAAAGTCGATCTTATAACCAAAGACAGACAAACTGAAATAAAAGAACTATCAAAATAATTATTTTGTGGTCAGGCCATTTTCTTTCCGCACTATCTCAAGTCTCTTTGGCATTGATTCCATAAGTTTTTTTTTTTGATAAAAAAAAGATAACTCAGTTTTTCTCATTCTTCCTGTAAGTAATTTTCAGAGTTTCTTTATTAGAACCTTCTCTATTTGCCATTTTTCTTCCCAATATATCTCAAAAATTATTGATAACGTTTAAATTTAGGGACTGTTTAGGTATTTTTAGCAGTTTTTAACAATTATAGATAAACTATTTTTTGTAGCCATGGATGTAGATTTTAGATCGTTCTCTTGGTAAAATATAAAACGGTTCAAAATGTCTAATTTTAATTTGTAAATACTTCATTTTACACTGTTAAATTTTTTTTTAGAATTACAATATTTTCTCAAAATAAAACATAAGTACAATTACAAATTAGTGTATATTAATACAAAATTAAAATACAATTTAAGTAAATTTCCAATACATGTGAGGAAACCTATCAAGATGAGTTGTGATTTTACAATCTTTATGTAAAAACGGAACACGTATTGTAATTTCACTGAAACATTGATCGATATCCCATAAAAAGCTTCTCAGATTTACAAACATTACTTGTAATTTTATTTACTATAATTTTTTGAAAAATCACGAATTAATATTGTAATTTATAATACAATGAATTCATTATAAACTTCAACATTTTTAAATTAATTGCAAAATCATATTTGAAAGTAATTAAACTAATAGAACCTCAAATGCTTTATAAATTTACAATACTTTGCTCTTATATTACAGAACTTATTGGTTATGAACCGTATTGTAAAATTATTATACATGTAACGTGAAATTGGTAAACTAACTCTTAAAAAATGTTTAGTAATATTACTATAATTATGTTGTAATTTTATCAAACAAATACTACAAAATAAGTTTTGTATAAATACTATACTTGATTTGAATTTTGATTAAATGTTTTGCCTATCAACTTTGAATACATTTTTTGTAAAATTACAATGTGTGTTTTTATTATAATGCTGAAGCTGATATATCATTTTGAATTAACGATATAAGTAATTAAAATTATTAAAAAAATTGTAATATTTTAATTACAACTTCTAAAATAGGCTTGTCTGACTTTTAGTGTGAGCCACTGTACATAATTCTTAAGACAAATGATATTATTTGAAAAAGTTGTTTTTATATGTGGGTTTGGTTTTTTTAACAATAAAACAATGAGTGCTTTGAAAGAAGAAAACAGTTGAAATCCATGTAGGTAATTAAACAAAATCAATAACGTACCAGATGACATAAAGATGGTATTAATATCAATATAATAACGTAGGAAAGCAACTCCCTCCAGCTATAACTCCAACGCGCGCGATATAGTCCGTTTCTTGCATTAACTAACTTCTAAGGCAATGCAACCCTATTTTAAGTGATTTATCGTCCTAGTATAGCTCTAAATACCATGTAATTTGCAAATTTAATATATAATGGACGCGGTACAGTTATCATTAAAAACATGCCGCATTTTGCCGTGCCGAGAGAGTCGAGCGAGTCGAGAGAGGCGAGAGAAACGTAACCCGACAACCGAAACATTCCGACATCGTGTCGGCAGCAAACGCTTCTGCGCGGATTGTATCCATTTCCGGTTCCCCTTTACTAACTACACAACCAACCAACCATCCTCTTTCTCTCTTGTACCACTCTTTTCAGTACTAATAATTGCACGATGGCTTTATGTTGAAACAAAAGATATATTCGACATGAATAATGTCGACACTTGTTTATTTTCATTTCATTTTTTACGCTACTTTTATTTATATTTAATTTTCTATTAATACTTTCATAATTCATTACACTTTTAATTGTTTTAAATTAAATGTATTAACAGCTCAAGTTTTAACATGAATAAATGTCTAAAAATACGAAATGCAATCAAATTTGTGTATCATAAACAAATGTTTTCAATTCTTTCTCAAAATTATAGTTTTGCTTTTTCAAGAAATTTTATTATTGACACTTAAATAATTTATATTTAAGATCTTCAATTAAAAAAATAGTAATAATCTCTGGTTATTTGTAATAATATATTTCACATTAAGTTTTTAAAAAAAGCATTATTCAGCTGAATAGTTTTTCAAAACGTGTTTCAGACTATACTTCCATTAATACTATAAATTTAGTTGAATTTAAAAAAAAACATAACCATAAATAAAGCTCTGAATAAACTTTGACAGATATGTATTTTAATAATTAATAAATAGCTACTATATAATGCTACTTTGAGGTTTTGCGTTATAAAGATAATATAAATTTCACATTACCTTATTAAACACTAAAGCATAAATAATACTGCACAGATGCGCAAAAAGTAACCAATGTATGGTTGAAAATTTTACAAGAATAATATGAACCCTTTAGAAATTTGTAAATCCAAAAATCATTAAATTTTTATTTATTTTTTTGCTATAAAAGTAAAAATTTCGATTTACAAAGCCTATTTAGATGTCGACTTAATGACATGTCGCTCTATTAATATTAGCGTTGATTTTGTAAGAATTTCCATTCTTCTTAGCGAATGTCAGACAATGGATAAAGCTAAAACTAACGATTATTAATTAACTACAAACACAGAAAAGACGAAACATGGCGGAACATTTCCTCAATAACCAATACATTGAAAAGCAGGGCCGTACTTACGAATTATTAATAATTTACATTATATAATTCTGTTATTTGATTATTAATAATAGAATTTTTATTTTTTATGTTATAGGTATGGTTCCAGAACAGGCGTACAAAATGGCGGAAAAAACATGCAGCAGAAATGGCAACCGCTAAACGAAAACAAGAAGTACTTGACAACCAAACAGATGAAAATAGTGACGTCATATCTGATACAGAAGATGAAATGGCGGCTAAAAGACAAAATCTTCACCAGTAAAATTGAAAAAAAGCAGTGTTTGTGTATATATAAAACTGAACTAAAAAAACATTTGTCGTTGTACATAATTATATAAAAATATAACTTATAGTTCAGGACAAAATTTACTTTAATGCTGATCTCAGTGCGTGTGTTTAGTGAATGAAAGTGATACGAGACTTATACAAGAAATTACTTGTAAAAAACTTGCGTAAAATTATTAATATTTAATAGATATTTGCATATTTAATTGAAAATTTTGATTTTTTGTTTTAACATAATTGGAAATACTTATTTTATTTTTAAATTATTAAATTATTTTTATTATTACGTTGCGAACAGGGATATGAATCAAAATATACAGTGGCTCCTACTGAAAGTCGGACAAATTCAAATTATTGTAATATTTTTATTATTTTAACTGTTTAAATATTTAATTGTTATAATAAAAAATTGTTTTCAAAATTTTAATAACAAATAAAACATTAAACATTAATTCAAAATCTTTTACTTAAAGTCGGACAAATTGATATTTTTCAACATAAATAAGCGAATTTTTAAAATAATTTTTTTCTGGATAGGCCATTTTATTTCTGCTCGGTCTTAATTTTTTTTTTTTTTTTATTCGACGACAATAAAGGTGTTTCTAGCACTTTTCGGCAATTATGAAGAAGCTAATGTTTTCTAACTATGAATCTATATTTTGATAAATACAAAACGGTCTAAAATGTTTAATTTTAATTTGCAATTAAAAAAAAAATTCTCACTATTAAATAATAAAAATATATTTAACAAAATTGAAATATTTAAACTATAATTTCTAAAATAGGCTTGTCCGACTGTCAGTGTGAGTTACAGTATTTTACTACAATAAAAACAATTAATAATGCGACAGGCATTATTTAAAACAAAAAAAAAAACACTTTACATAATTTTTAACAAAATATATATTTTTATTCTTATAAGCTTTAAAAACAAAATTTATTAATTGTTCGATTTAAAGTCTAAATCATTGTTGTTATTATAATTATTAATTTAAATTTGAATCATAGCCTTGTTACATTTTAAAATGTTATTAAAAAAAACTGAAATTTGTCTTTTTTTTAATTTATAAGTATTCTAATTATGTATTTATTAAATTATATGTTTTATATAAAAATGTAAAGTGTTTGTTATATTTTTCGTACATAGTGTCAACTTAAAGATTAGTTAATATTCAAAAATTAAACATACAATTATATTAAATTTCAAACCAGTATTATTCTAACCTAAAAATTTTTTATTTAAAAATATAACAAAATTACTAAATAAAATTGTATGTTTAATAAATTTCAATTATTATAAATTAACAGAAAATCAATGCTATTAAAATATTTTTAACAAAAAAACAAATATTTATTGTAAATCCATGAACAGTGTATATTTAAATATAAAAAAAAATTAAATGATTTGAAAAATCACAATGAGTGAATTTTTGGGGCATAAACATTTAAACACAATTATTATTGTGTTCCAACTAAAACCAGGCATTTTGGCCAAAATTTTTAGAGTATTTGTCTTGATGAGTAGATACATATGTAAATCGAAATCGAAAATGGGTGCAATTTTTTATTTTGTTGGATGTCGATTAAAATATCTTTGTTTTTTTCGAAATTCTATCATAATATACCAGTGAAATATTGAAAGGTATATAATCGACATCTTAATATAAATATTATGTATAATAATTTTAACTGTATTTGTAATATCTCAAATAAACAATATGTTAAAATAAATTCCATGGCGTTATTATTATTATTATTATTCTAAAATTATACCTATTTTTCATGTTTTCAAATTGATATATTTAAATATTTATCTTATTAATAATTAATTTCAATTCTAACTATATTAAATTTAAAATAATGTAGTTGGAATCAAATTTTTTAAGTAGCAATTAATAGGTAAGTAATAAATATTTAAAAAAATAAAATAATTTACGGAATTGTATTTATATGCCACTTCAAGTATATAAACCATAATTTTATGCAATAACTAGATATTTCATAGAATATGCATTAAAAATATCTAAAGTATAAAATAATTCGTTATTTCATATTTTATCTAATTTTTGCATCTGATAAAGACTTGAGTATTTATTAAGTGTCTACGGAAATATTTTCGTTAAAAATTAACTTGTGTTGGAACCCCTTGAAACATTTAAATATATTAAATAAATCATTTGATTTCGTTTCAAAATAAAATAAAATAATTACTCCTATTTGTTAAATTTTAAAACTAAAATTCGTTTTTTTTTGTTCAATTTTGGAACTAACAAAAATCCCAAAAATATTTATAAATACTGTTTAAAAGTTTAAGTCAAATTTTTAGCTTAAACCTATTTATTTTATACTTATTATAAAATGTTGACGTAATTTTATATAATAACTGAGTGATTTATAAGAAAACTTATTTTAAAGTATCAAAAAATGCTAATAAATTACATGTTAACAATCGAAAATCGATATTTCATGAAATATTTAAGTATTTTTAGTCTTAGAATATTAACATTAAAATTTGAATCTTAATCTATGCATATGTTACAGTTAAAACGTTAACTTAGATTATATATACAGTCACTAGTAAATTGATACATTAACTAAATCATTCAGACAAATTATAAAAAAATGATTATTAAAGCACAGTCATTTATTAACAATGACTTGAAAAAAATAGCTAAATGTATTTATATTCCTGTTAAAGAACAATTTTTAATAGTTTATTCAGTTAATCGTAACTAAATGAGAAGTATACATTAACTAGCTGATGTACACATTAACTGGAATTTAAATTTTAACTGTAACACATAATACATAATTTAAGACAAAAAAAAAAAAAAACCGAACAGAATTTTTATTTAATTAATTTGGTTTTATTATATTTTGATAAAGCTATATTTGCATTTTTTTATAAGCAATATGATACATTAAATAGTTATTTACATACCAAGTGCGGGAACGACTGGTTCACGGAAAAGTGTTTCCCGGATGAGGATAGAACGAATCCGGGAACCAAGTTCACGCAAGANGCGAAATTTCCTGTAAGACTTTCTGGTTACAATGCGGTAAACAGAAATTTCGAATGTTGCTATGGTAACGCAAATCAACACTGTTCAATGCATGAGTACAAAAAATATATTTCAGTATATTTTATTTAATAATTCTCTTAAATAAAATATAAGTATACCATGATAATATTTGCATATAAAATAAGAGGATATTATTAGAATAAAAAGAAAATTGTGAAATTTAAGATAGGAAATTCGCATATGATAAAAATAAACCGACAGGTTAGAGGCGAACCGTTGAAAAAATATAAATTCCTAGGATTTTATTTTGTCGTCCTTATGTGTTTGATCGTATGCAATGTTTGTATAGAAAAACATATGCAAATCCAGGATTTTTTGCATGTCGTAGAAGATATGAAGTCTGATTTATTCCGGTAGACAACGAGGGTCACACAGTTACATGTTCTGTTTCCAGTTCGTTTGATATTTATGCAACTTACAACTATGGAAAACACTTCAATTTTATGGAGAAATTACAATAAAAATTTAAATAACTTTTAAATATCATAATCATTTTTGTTTTCTTAAAACAAAACTAACTTATATTCAAATAAAAAATGATTCTTATGTTTAACTCTTGAGATATTTTGTTAATTATAACTTTTTTTCATTTTTAATGTAAAATGCAGATTCTCTGCTATAAGAATATCAAATTAATATTTGCTTTTATTCAAAATTTGATTAAATATTATTTATTAATAAAACTGCAAGAATGTTTCATTATTAAGCATTTTATAATAATAATTACACAGAAAAGATATTCAAACTTCAATTTATTTTAATATTTATAGCAATACGTCACTATATAAGAAAATAATAAAAATTTAGAGAAAGCTATGAGAAACAAAAGATATATGTAAATAATATTATGTTTAAATTTTAAACAATTATTAATTATTATAAAAATATATTTAAAAACATCTAAAATAAATGAATTATGATTCTGAAATGTAAGTATTTTGAAAATAAAATGTTTGTTTTTTTTACTCGAGAAAGTGGGTACATTTTAAAGACATGTTTGAAATAATATCTATCGTATTCGAGTTGAACATGAAAGCGCTTGCCTGACATTAGTTTACGATGGTAATATGATAATATTATAATGTACGAATATCCCTGTGTCTCTATTTCTAGTACGACGCATGCATCTGAACAGTGGACGTCGGTGGTGTTCAGGCGCCTACTTTCCTCGGGACGGCGTTGCTATAGCAACAAGGCGCCTTTCGTTCTATATAGCTCTTATAACATCATCATCTTACATCTTGTCCGACATACAATTGCCATATTATATGTGAAATGCAACAATATACAAGCCACTATCAGCTATTTAATATGTTCTACTTGTTTTATATTTTCTATTTCATTTTAGCACCGATTCTATTATTTTTTCAACTGTATATTATATTTTTATTTTAGAACGTTTATATTACTATTTATATATCAATAATATTCGTTTAAATTAAATGAAAATTATGGACATTGATTTGAATAAACAAATTAAAGAGAATTTCAGAATTCATATTGATTTATAAAGTTTATAATGACAGTTAATGTACTTTAAGATATAAATAAATAATAAACAAACTAAACATTTCATAATAAAAGCAAAATACAACGATCCCTCAATTTACGCGGAGTCTCTGTTAAACGTGGATGTTTTTTTACGCGAATTAAAATCGCGTAAATAAAAAAACTTGATGATTTTGCTTATTAAGTTGTTTCAATGTAGAAAACCGCGCTATAGTAGGGCTGTTATTATTTTCGCTTGGCATTATATGGAAACCATGCTATAGGAAAGTTAATTCTGTACACTTTAACTTTTAAAACTTTCAGAATCATATATTTTTTAACAATAAATAGTGTTATAATTCAACGCGTAAAAACAGCGGTCACGCGGACCTATTAGATATTTTAGGAATTTAAAAAACCAATTAATAAAAAAAATATTTATTTCTTATACCTAGACACAGCATCTTTCTATTTGTAGAAAGAAGTTGTCTTTTATTATAAAATAAAATCAAAATTATAATAACAAATTTAACAAAATCAAGTAATTAGAAATACAGAAGTTTTTTCAACTGTCTGTGATTATTTTTTTCATTTTAGGTTTAAATTTAAAAAAAAATTGGTGACACAAATTTTACTAGTACGTAAAGTAAAATCAAAATGTTTTATGGAATAAAAAAATAAGTTTTTTCGATGATAGACACACGTAGTCAATTTGACGCCTACAATACTTCTAAGGGTGGAATGAACATAGTTACTTGTGTGCATAATGAACTTATGGCATACTACTAGGGATGGAAAATACATGTAATGAGAATGAACGATTTAATGATCATAAATGTTTAAAGTAGGGTTGACCCAAACCCACGCGACCGCTTAAGGAGGGATCCCACCCTGAAGGTTTCAAAAAATAGATTTTTTTGCATAAATCTATTCTTTATAACGTCTAGAATGATCCTCTAAAAGGGTTTACTGATATTCGAAGTCATTGCAAAAATACAAGAAGAATTGTGGAGGCCGTACAGTACCGAAAACTTTAAACGCGTTTTTCTCGAAACCACATTTTTCAAATTGCGTGCCATTTTTCTCGGAAACCATTTAATGAAATCACTTTATTCTTTATCGGCAATATGTAAAACTGTTTTTAATGCTTTAGTATGGCCAATCTCATATAGTTTAAGAAAATCTTAACGATTTTGTTCTATCTTGTTGAAGGAATGATCACGACTGACACTCATGGAGAAGCCTTGTTTTGGAGGTATCTGACGCCGAAGGCTACCACAGCTCAAAATATTTATATTTTTATTTTAAATTTTTTTGTAATAACAACTAAAATAAATGCAATAATATAGTTAAAAACCTTAAATGATTCGATTGTTAATTAACACTTAGAAAAAATTTCTGAATATCCCTGTTTTTAGAGCTGTCAGAGTGAGGTCCACCCTTAAAAATTAAGAAATGAGTGTATTACTTTGTAACTTTATTCTTATTAATATCAAAGCTGCAATTGCTTGATAAACAAGTAAATTTGGCAAAGGTTGTATTGACCAAGTAAAAGAGATCCCTATAATCGATAAGGCTAACAATAAAAAAACAAACAATTGAATTATATTCAAAAATTTGTTGCTACGTGTTACAAATTTCCATAGTATAAATTTTGATAAAATTAAGGTATTAACTCGCCATAAGATCTTAACTTCTAGAATCATTCGATAATCTAATGAAATATATAAATATCTAAATAATTCAATAGAAATCAAGGAATTAGTTAACATGCATCTTAGTTGCCTGTTCGAAACATCAATCATAGTTCACTGTTGTTATAAATATATATTATATTTAATTTTGTCTAATAAATGACAACTTACCAGCTGTCAAATAAATAAATTTTACAACAAGTTAATATTAAAAAATAATACAAAATAAGTACTTTTTCAATTTCATTTTATAAAGTATGTATTGCAAAATAAATAGCATATGGTTGCAGTTAGTAAAATTTGAGAGGCGTTATATTTTTAACACATAAATAAATGTTACCCTAAATATTTGCTGCTATACGAAGTATCGGTATAGCATAATACCCTACTAACAGTTACTTATATAATATAGAGCAATTAATAAACACTATAAATAGGGATACCCTTATTGAATATAGCCCAAGGTGCAGTAACTAGACTAAATACAATTCATAAGCAATCTATAAAAAATCTATACAATAAAAATATCGCAAATTTCTATTTATATCTTATATTCAGTGACAATTACAAAAAATGATTACTTTAATATTTTATTATTTAAATAAGATGATACATTAATATTTACACCCTCTGTTGCAGAAATACTAGTTTATAAATAATTAATAATTTATAATCCTGGATAAATTAAATATATTGAATAAATAAATAAAATATAAGGAAAGATAACTATTTAATATAATTAAAATTTAAATGTTTCAAAGCATATTTCAGTCCTGACACTAACTTCTGAAAAACAAAACAAAAAACCTATGTACATAAACTTGTAAATATGTATTGTAACTGCAATTAGACTAACAAAAAAATAACTTGGGGTGCCCTAATATTACTATAATCACAGTAAAGAAAAACCAGTAGCGACACTCTTTTTTCTATCCTTTTCTCACTTACTAAATCAAATGGTTTAACATCACTCTCTAAAAATATCGTTTGAATGACCTCGAAATGGTTGTTAGTTGTGATCTCCTGATTTTTTTTAGTGTAATTGGATATTCTATACAGAAATTTTAGGCGGAGTTTCAATAGCTTCAATTTTATTGTGATATTTAGTAGATGTCACTTTGTCATATTCACCAAAACACTGAATAAGAGCTGCGCGGGCAACGCTGGTACGAGTAGCTGTTACACTGTTTTAATATAAAGTTAAATATTTTACTATACACCGTCACAACCAACTACGACTCATGGTCATTGAAACTGAATTCCGAGTGTCGCAGG
>NEEE01002054.1:500993-515669 GCA_002278615.1 Pogonus chalceus
TAACCTAACAAAATTTCCTGCTATGTAAAACTTATCATTTTTTGTTATAGTGATTATAGATTTCAATCTCTCAGTCGACAATGTCCCAATTTGCGCTCTTAATACACAAATAACTATTTAGTCCTTACCTTAGTGAACTTTTAAAATTAGTTATTAGTCAGTCAACTAATAAGAAAAGTATCTTGGGTGAGCACCCCCGATTTTATTGTGGCTAAATGATGTTATTCTTTATCAAATTTTAAAAGATATATATTTCTTTTTGGCGGAAAAACTTTTTTACGGCGATCAAAAATTAAAACTGTCATATAAACAAATATATTTCAATTTAAAAAATGGTATACTCTAATTTAGGATTTTTTAAAACTTTAAATATAATTTAAAATATACGCAAAACACATCATCGTTTCTATAATTATGCGATTTGCTTTAATTCTACAAATGACATTANCATACAATTCTTGTTTAATTTTCAATCATAGAATAGTTATATTAAGTGTGAGGTATTATTCATGCACTAGTGTTTAGTAAGGTATACCCTTGCATAGAATAACCCTTGAGTGGCAACATCTATTAGCTATTTTTGATTATCAAAATACATATCAGTCAAATTTTAATCAAAGTAAATTAAAAGTATTGCCTGAGAATAAAAACAATCGAATAAAAAGCAAAAAAAATCTATTGTTCAAATAACGATAAAATAAAAAAGCCAATATTATTAAACTATACTGCATCCACGCAGAAAAAACTCCATCATACAAGTTCATTCCTGTCTATCGTGTTTGCTGCCGAATGCATTCATACATATATACTAAAATTTATATTTAAAAGGTACAAAATTAATTATACTTATGCACATAGTTCAATTAAATACATGTCAATACACATCAACTTTAAAAGAGATTTATAAAATAAAATACAGTGTACATGGTTTTTGAAGTCTATAACGATGCATGCTGTTTCAATATATTGATATGTATATAGTTTTATTTAGTGAATTAATAATGCTTTTTTTTTCTTTTTATAAAGCCTACTACAATGTTCAATAAAATACATTTTGTTTATTATGTTTTTATATAAAAAAATATATTTTTCGTTATTCCTATAATAATTTCTATTCTCAGTCTAATACTCTTTTCAACTAAGTTGTTCTATAATAAATTTATTTAAAGGAGGGCCGACCCTGAAAGTTTCAAAAAATCGATTTTAATTTTTTGCATAAATTTATTCCTTATTCTCTTATGAATGACCCTTAAAAAGGGTTTATTGTTATTCGAAGTCATTGCAAAGATACAAGAAGAATTGTGGAGGCCGTACAATTACGTTAGCTACAGTACTGAAAACGTTTTTCTAGAAACCACATTTTTCAAACTGGGTCCACTTTTTTTCAGGAACCATTCAATGAAATCACTTTAATCTTTATCGGTAATGTGTAAAACTGTTTTTTTCTATCATAAAGCGTAATATTTTATTGATATTTTAAATTTTCGGTTTTTTATAAATAAATTTGTAGCATTTTATCAAACTGCAACCATTTTTGCAATTTTTGTATTCTCAAAAAAGGTTTACTTCACGATAGTCAATCTAATATAGTTTAAGGAAATCTTAACGATTTTATTCTACCTTCTTTAAGGAGTGATGGCAACTGACACCCATGGAGGTGTCTAATGTCGAAGGTTACCACGGCTCCAAATATTAATATTTTTACTTAAAAAATTATAATAATAATAATTAAAATACGAGCAAAAATATAATAAAAAACCCTAAATGATTCAATTGTTATTTAACATTTAAACAAATTTCTGAATATCGTTGTTTTTTAGAGCTGTCAGGGTTGGGTCCCCCCTTAATCCAAGGAATAGAAAATAAGAACTATAAATTTAATTTAGTTTTAACAATTTATGCATTCAAATCTCGTTGTAGTAAACCATTCAGAACTAAAAGTTTCTATACATTGTGAACTTCGCAACTATTTCTTATTATTTACAAATATGCACAAAAGTTTGATACAGGAAAAACTTTTAGAAATTGCATCAATCGTATTAAATATGATTGGTTTGGCGAAGAAGTTGGTTTCATTTTAATACTGCATGTATGCACTTGTGTTAAATAAAAGTAACACTGATCGGGTATACATATCGCAGTAAAACATTCGTATGAAATTGAAATTTTGATTAAAAACCGATTATAATCTAAATAATCAAGTACTTACATGGTTCATTAACTTTTGAAGTTCATTTCATTATGCTTATAAATTGGAAATAATTGTATTTTCAAATGTTTCAAGTATAAACATATCAGTGCTCATTTCACGACAATATAAGCTTTAAAATGTGTCAAATAAAATCAATTTTTTTGCAGGAAAATTGAGGCATGAAGCGTAAGAAAAGCATTGTTTTCTTGTTTTCTTTTAAGATTGTCTGCAGTTATGTACACGTTGTATTATAGTAAATATTTACTATATTCTGTCTAAATCATATCTGCTAAAAACAAACGAATTTTAATTGATTCTTTATCAACAAAAGTTAAAAAAACTGTTTTCATTTTAAGGGGTTACACCACATTAAATCGATTCTTTTTTGCTCGATAAACTGTTCATACTTTCAAGAATATTTTAAATGTTTAACCATTTCAAAATTCAAATTATTTCCGAAGTAATAGCAATAAGAATTAATATTTTCGAAACTACTTTTTTCAAACTAGTGTACAAGATATTTCAAGATCTACGCAACCGATTTTGTTCAAATTTATAAAACATATTCTTTATAATATTATCTAAGAAGCAACGTAAGATTTTCTTGATTAAGTGCCATGTTCGTAAGTTATAAAGTTTTTTATTTTAACAGCTGTCATTTCAAAAAAAAAAAAAAAAATTTTTAAATGCTTCTTTTCGTTAAGGCTTAACTATTACAGTTCTAAATAAGAAAAATTTAATTTATAATTTTTTATACAATGCCTGACCGAGAAAATAGGTCCGTCATCAGCAAGGATTTTCAAAAGAAAGTCCTACTTATTGGCTCATATTTCCGTTATACATATTTTATTTAATGCTAAGGTGGTGTAACCCCTTAAATATTTTTAAATTTAAGACTAATAAATAATTAAAAGAAAAGAATGACTTGTCCATGTTTTATGATAATTACCAATCAAAACAAACTTTATAATCAGATTAAAACTTTTCATTACCGACATTTATTCTACCCTTAACCGACTTTTTAACCGATTTTTAATAGATATTTAGGTTAACCAAACTTTTTTCAAATACTTTTTAAGAATTATGTAATTGTTTATGACAGATTTTTTTAATACAATTAGAGTAAAACTCTTTGTGTAATATTACAAAAATATTTTTATCTAAAAAACTTTATCGAAATTTTGGATTTAAGTTAGTCATTAGAAGGATTTTTAAAAAAACATAAACTTTTAGATAGTTATCAGAAATCCAGTTCAATATTAAATATTTTATAATATCACCTGAAGCTTACCATATAACTTACAGCATAACGAAAATGTGTAACGCATACTCATTCACTCGTTTGCAATGTAAGGCATTTTATAAAAGATATAAATTGTAATAACTTGTAAATATATCATTCAAATATATAATTTGTAAAAATATTCATACTTAATATGAAAAAAAAAA
Source organism: Pogonus chalceus (assembly GCA_002278615.1). Lineage (NCBI taxonomy): Eukaryota > Metazoa > Arthropoda > Insecta > Coleoptera > Carabidae > Pogonus > Pogonus chalceus. Next base: position 504,634 of record NEEE01002054.1, read on the forward strand.
AAAAAAGAAAACAAGGTATACAGTATTATATATTTTAATTTGATACTCGGCGCGAAAAGGAACAATAGGATAAATTATTGGATTTACACTAAAAAGATATTTTGCACACTAAAAACAACTTTTGTATATAAATATTTGTTCTAACATTAAAAGGGAAAAATTTATGGCGTAATGAAAATTTTACCATTGAAAAGGTATATGACGCCACAAATGCTCATTTCTAATAAAACGATATCTATGCGCAGTAATTCAAAACAAAAGAATTATATTGCACAAAAGAAAAATTCCTCAATAAAAAAACTGATTTTACTACATAAGATAGTAATAATAGTTATTTGTGTATTAAGAGCGCAAAGTGGGACATTGTCGATTGAGAGATTGTTGCCGCGCGACTTAGGAGCGCGGCATTTTCTCGAAATCGACAATGTCCATTTGCGCTCGAAATACACACAAGATTTTTTCTACAGTCGCCACAAACTTTAAGAGATATTTGAAATTTGTTTTTGGTGTTACTGTGACGTCACACTATTGCTATCTTTGCACACTATAGAGTGTGGTGCGGAGTGAGATAGGAATATTAGTTTCGCCGTGACATCATATTGATATTATATATCAATTGTAGTTAAACTGAACACAATTGATTTTTTAATATCTTTTTTTTTTTTTATAAATTAAACGAACTTTATTTTAAAATAATAAAAAAAATCATTTGTCGTTATTTTCTATTCTTACTGAGCTATTCAATCTAATCTAAGCATTTTTAATTTCGTTTTTGTAAATGAATGCCCTATTTTATTTCTATACTCCTTAGCAGGGCATATTTTGTTTGGTTATGTAATATACTAACAGAGCAATTATATGTCAGATTGACTTGTGAAGGTAAAAAATGTGTAGGTAACGACAGTGGTATTAATTTTTGACTAAACATTTCCATTAAGAATGTAAATAAGTAACACTTTATAAAAATTTGGACAGCGAGCGTTTTTTCTACTTTGACGCTCAAGAGCAGCAAAGTACTATCTTGCGCTCACAAAAGAGGGCGCAAAACGCCTACTTTGTATAGCGACTGTAGAAAAAATTAGCTAAACAATAATTGTAGATGAGAAAGCTCCGAAATTTAAATCATGCTGCAATTTATTATTGTTTAATAAAATAAATTTTTTATTCAAATAACAATAATTTGACATGAAAATAGCAACCATCATCATACATTACACATTATTCCAAAATTTATTAAAACTCATACCATTTTTTATTGTTTATAAAGCATACTCAATTATTTTAGGGTATTTTAAAATATTTCAAAATATAAAATTTTTAAAATCATGTTTGATCATATATGTGACAGGTTTTATATTAAAACATTGTCAGATAATTATTTTAAATGAAAATTAAAAATAATGAAATGTTTTATATGAAAGTAACTATATTTTTTTGAAATTTTAATTTAAAATTAATGTATTGTTTGATTTCCCGGGATGACTGATAAATCAGTCAAAATGAATTCATTGCCTTTGTGCTATATTTTCAATATGTTTTCATTAATATTTTTGTTTTTATTAATATACATATTTTTGTTTATAAAATAAACTATTATTATTATAATTAAACCATAAATTATTTAAAATAAATTATGTTTAAATACAATTGGATAATCAACATATGGAATTTATAAATTTACTTCTTTTTTCAAATTGATTTTATAATAAATTTAATATGTTCATCTACAAAACTAATTCTACGTGAAATATTATTTGGAAAAGAATGTGAGAACCACTCAATTTTTTCATTTACATTTGTGGGATTATTTTCGCAAATTTTATTATTTAGACAGATGTTGAATCTATGAATTTTGTATGTTCACGTTCAGAGAATTTGTACAATGATCTGGTAACAAATCTATTAATGTATTACTGTTAGATATAATATTTTTATGTAAATTTAAACTTTAAAACGTTATTATCTATTATAAATTATATATTTCAAGCATGTATTAGCTGTGAATTAATTCGACAAAACTAATGCGTTTATCTCTAGTTTAAACATAATACAGTATGTTCTGAGGGGTATTAAAGATATCTCCCTATGGAGTATTGCGTGTAGTATAATTATGCATGATTATTGATATATTGATGAAACGTATAATACATGCAATTAACAATTTCTAGATAACTTATTTCAGAAATTTTAACTGAAATAATTGCTTTATTTATTATTTATAACTTCAATAAATATTATAATCATTTCGGATTAAATAATATCTTTAAAAACATAAATATATATAAAAAAATGTAACATTTTTTTCTATTCTGTATTTCAGAAAATTATGTAAGAACTATAATGGGCATAAAATTATATTTATTCAACTATTATACAGCTGTGTTTTATTAAAGTAATAATATTAATATTTGGAGCCGTGGTAACCTTCCGCGTCAGACATCTCCAAAAACAAGCACCTCCGTGAGTGCCAGTCGCCATCAGTCCTTAAAGAAGGTAGAAAAAAATCATTTGGATTTCCTTAAACTATATTAGATTGGCTATCGGGAAGCATAGGATTTTTTGAAAATTTTTTTCGTTGGAAAAAACTGCTATGAATTTGTTTATAAATAATCGAAAAATTAAAATATCAATTAAATCCTAGGCTTCACGATAGAAAAAACAGTTTTACAGATTCCCGATAAAAATTAAAGTGATTTCATTGAATGGTTCCCGACAAAAAGTGGCACCCAGTTTAAAAAATGTAGTTTCGAGAAAAACGCGTTTAAAATTTTCGGTACTGTAGTTAATGTATCTACAGCCTCCAGAATTCTTCTTGGATGTTTGTAATAACTTCGAATATTAATAAACCCTTCTAGAGGGTGATTTTAGACAGGATAAGGAACAGATTTACGCAAAAAAATATAAAATATATTTTTTAAACCTTCAGAGTGAGGTCGCCCCGTAAAGAGAAAAATACCATAAGAACGCTAAATATTAATCAAATTTTATAATTTTTTTCTGGATGAACGGTTAAACTGATAAATCTGAATTTTTATATACTGTTTATTTGATTTTTTTTAACTTTTACAATAATTTTTTTTATACAAAAATATTAAAGATGGCGACGTTCTAACGATGTTTCCCGGGAAGGACGGGTCGCTAGTTGTCAATTGGCGTGACAAACGAAATATGTTTTGAAAAACAATCTTTTGTGGAAAACGCGTTTAAAGTTTAGGTAGCGATCAAACGCAAAGCGTATAAGGGTTTCAGGTTCATAGGCTATAACATCAGAAATACTTAAGATGTTAAACTAACATTTTATGAAAGAAATATTTTTTTTGTACTCATGCATTGAAAAGTGTTGATTTGCGTTACCTTAGCAACATCTGAAATTTCTATTTTCCACATTGTAACCAGAAAGTCTTACGGAAAATTTCGCAAAAGCAAACTTTTCCGTGAATCAGTCGTTCCCGCACATGGTATGTAAATAACTATTTAGATGGTTCTTAGGTGTTTCCTCTCTTAATTTACGAGCATTAACGATTCCACGTAAATTTGTTTTACACAAATAAAAAAAATAAAAAGTAATATAAATTAAGAAAATATTGATAATCTTTTTTAGCCAGTTTAGTTATTGGAATGTGGTTATACAAAAACCGCTTATTATTCATTTATTAAATAATGTACTCTGAGAAATATTACGGAATAATATCTGTTTTTACTTGTTGACTTAGGCGCGACTCATGTATAGACACTGTAAAGCTGCAGCACCTTCTATATTAACTTTATATTAAAGATAAAAAAATCTATAATTATTCTTTATACTTACATATTTTATAATTCTATAGGTTGTAAACATAACGAGAAATTTTGAAAAATATCGATAAAAAACAACGGTTAACTTTAATTGGTGGATAATATACTAATTTGTTATGATAATATAATGGAATATTTATATTTAGAAGTGTCATATTCAATTATTACAATATTAATGAAATAAATAACATATTCATTTCAATTATGTATTTTCATATAAATTTATACTACAATAATAATAAAACAAATGACATTTTTTGGCTGGAATAATATGTCATCAATGTACGATTAAAGGCCGGATTTTTTCATTTCAAAACACTGATTAAAATTCGAATGAAAGATTAATTTTAACGGAGCTTAATAGCTCAATAACGTTTTTTTTTTTATCCAACTACCACTCGCAGAATTTATTTATAAAACTATGTTACTTCCTAAAAGTTTTGTTTGAAAATCTGGAAGTAATTAATTTAGTTTTATGTATATGTAAAATGTATCTTTTTACTTATTTAAGATAAAAATTATAATAAAACAAATTATGAGGCCCTGGACAAGTTATATTTTTTAGGCCCTACAAAATTTAATGCAAAACTTTTTTATTTACAAGTTAAAAGTCCCTGATTCTTTTTTATGTCCAGTTTTATGAACGCAACAGACTCTGAGTAAATTTTAATTTGAAGGCCTCAATATTATTTAAAATTCAAAATTATATATACAGCATCAATATCTTTATAGGTACAGTATCAAGTCAATATTATACATCATTTCTTTTAACTTATAGTGGATAAAATAGCTATTTGTGTATTAAGAGCGCAAATGGACATTGTCGATTTCGACAATGTCCCACTTTGCTGCACACAAGATTTTTTGTACAGTCGCCACAATGAATCATCCACCATAACAAAAAATAATAAATTTTACATAACAGGGCATTTTTTTTGGTTATGTAATATACCGACAGAGCAATCATATGTCAGATTGACTTGTGAAGGTAATTATACGTGTAGGTGACGACAGCGAGCGTTTTTTCTACTTAGTTGCTCTAGAGCGGCAAAGTAACATTTTGCGTTGACAAAAGAGAGCCCAAATACCTACTTTATATAGCGACTGTAGAAAAATATATTTTTACGGCACCTGTTAAAAGAATTTTCTTTATTCGCGTTAAGAAAAAACTTCTAGGCTCCGATTAACGGGGGCTCCTTTTTTCCTGCCCCTTTCACTCCGCCTTAACCGATATTTTTATATTACATATTAAAAAACCACGATGAAACCCCAAATATAACGACTCAACATCTAATAAACTTTTCACTTATTGTTAGTTCTTGTAAATTTTGTTTTTAAATGAATAACAACTTGCTTCAAGCTTTGAAGCTAAATATGATGTTGCTAGAATAAATATAAATTGTATATTTTAATTGTCATGCGATACAATAAATAACAAAATGAGCTGTGTATTAATAAATAATAATTTTATCACCATAAATGGTATGTTTGTTAGTAATTACCATTTTAGAAATATTAATCATTATCTATTGCATTATCATACGTGATAATAAGATACCACTAATAGTTTTACTAATAAATAATATACCAAAATATAACAAAAATGATTTTATTAATGGTTCAAAATCAACTTAAATCATTTCACTAGTTTATTTTATATTGATTATAATTATTAAACATAATTTTATACGTATGCGAGATAACTCCTGTTTAAAGGAACTTAAAAGTCTTACTTCCTAACCTAAAAACTATTTTTTTAAATATACACTTTTATGACAATCTAAAAGCAGTAAATATTTTTACGGATTTATCAAACTTATATTAAAATAAAACTTATTTAACCGTAATTTAATAAAAAGACATAAAACTTAAACAAAAGTTTCAACCTTATTACTTGCTCTACGAAGAGTCTTAAAAGACTTAAACTTAACATATAAGTTAATTGTCATCTCTGATGCACTATTTATACATACTTCGAATCAAAATTTGTTTGTACTTATTATTCTTCTTATCTTTTGCGAAATACTTGTTTAGAGTAAAATAATTAATGATTGACACTCCAACGACATTATTTTATTTATTTATTTTTGAAAAAATTTACCACGAATTTAAAGTTTATTTAATATTTTAGCCTCATTAAGAAAATAAATATATATTTTATAATTATTAGCTTCACTAGCATTGCATATAATTTCATATTCAGTTTGTAACTTTATATTAGAATATTCCGTGATTAAATACATTTTGGGATTCACTTTTAGAAGTTTGAATCTGAAATGTTTAGTTTTATTTGAAATACAATATAAACCACTTATAACGAGAGAGTCCTGGAATAGCAAATCGGTCGTAATATCAAAGCTAAAGATTAAGTCAATCTGTAGAAATATTATTTTCAATATTTCGTTTCAAAAAATGTAATTAAAAGATTTGTTAAAAAAACGTTTGTTTTCATTAACATTAGTTACTTCTTTAAAAAGCGTTCATGTATATAGCAACTTTGTATTTTCTGAACGTTTCAGATAGCGGGGCGGTACCATGTAAACATACAATGATTACGTAATTACATTGTTTCAAGGCGACGACTATAAGAACGGTATGACTTATCGTAAAAGACTGTAACTTTAAGAAATGTAAGATTATAACTAGTTATAATTTCTCATCACGTTAGTGCACCACAAGCAGTAATGAAAACTTGAATTCAAATGCAATAATAAAGAATTCGTCGATATAGACGATATATTTCGGGAAAATTTAAAAAAAAATTGATTTTGTAACGATTTTATATAATAATTAAAGTCGTATCTGATATTACTTCAATATAATTTTCTAAAGATACCAAAAAATAAAACAAATTTAAATGTCACAACCAGTTTGTCGTTTTAAACGGAACCTAATATAATTTTAGGTTGAAGAGACTAGTAAAATAAAGTCGTCGCCACGAAGCAATGTAATTGTGTAATCATTGCACGTTCGTTCGGTACATGACACCATTCTGCGATCTAAAACGTTCTATGTGTTCCGAAAAAGCCATTGTTCCTATATACACGAATAAAGTTGCGACGTACTTCACATTATTGAGATGTATGTCAAAACGTAAAAAAGATAATAACGCATGGTGCAGTAAAATATATGTTTATTATAATGTAATTACATTGATTCGTGGCGACAACTATAGATGCTTATATACTCTTTAAAATTTAGGTTAATAACCAAAAATGAAAACCATTTTTATAAATCTATACACTATTTAAATCAAAACTGAATATAAATTATCACTTGATGATGAAATATATAATTTGGTGTTATTTTAGTTTTTTTAAGGTATCGTTCAAATTATATAAAAATAATTATATGATAAATAACAAGCTGTAAAAATTGTTAGATATTCCTTAGAAGTTTATTTTGAGAAAATATTAATAGTATTTTTCTAGAAAAAATATCGTATTACGACACAATATACTTTCTTTATAATTAGGTTATTAAACCAAATAATTCTGATATTGATATATTGTCATTTTCTCTATAGCAGAGATATACAGTTAAGTACTTTACAATACAGTACACAATTGATACTATTGATATTCTACTAGCAACGAACTAAACGTTTGTAACTGTAATATTGTTTGAAAATAAAAAAAAATAAACTATTCTATGAACATTGTAGTTTAAAAGTATTGAAAAACAACCCTATATAAAAGTAAATTCCCCAATCATTTTGTTCGGCACAAATTTCTCTATTAGTTTAGCAACTTGTTTTCTCAATGTATAATCGTAGAAGAGAATGCAATTATTTGCTCGTTGAATGTACAGCTTAACGTTACCATAGAGACGATTTATAGCACCATCGCAGTTCCACTAGTGAAATATACAATTGTGTTTTCCTTATTGCACTTACAGAAATCAGATTACACAGAAGGGAACTGTACAATGAATCTATCTTTGTTTCTCTAACAGGGAGTGTAGCTTATAATCAGTGAAGTTACACTATGTTCTATAATGGTGTTGTCTTTGTTACTCTTGAGAAAAGTATGGTTTAATCAACGGCAAGCTCTGTTGTAATGTTCTCTTTGTTGCTCTTATGGATAAGTGTTAGGGCCACGTTCCAAATTTTCATTATTAGAATTAAACCAATAAAATTTCTATGGTTTACGTTTCAAATTTATAATATTAATAAAACAAACAAAATATAATCCACTAGAAACAATATTTATAAAAGCATTTTATTCCTTTCGAATAGTTTTTACTTTTTTAAAGCAAAATCAATTAAATAAATAATTCCATGATAAATGCTTGAAAAAACACGTTTGTGATACAAAACTGTATAAAAATTTTAATTATGAATTAATTCCTATTATACAAAATAAATCAAATCAATGAAGCTTTTAAGATATTTGAAAATCAGATCAAAATATTAGTTAGTGATGAAAAAGCACTGTGGAACTGCAGCACCCATTCGTTTTTATGTATTCCTTATGTATAATGTTTGCAGTTTAGTGGTTCTAAGCGATTTATAGTCGTCGCCACAAATCAATGCAATTACACAATAATAAAAAATATATTTTACTTCAACATGCGTTATTATCTAACGCGAAGTACGTCGCAATTCGAAAAATATTTATGTAGTGTACGCAGATTTCGTATATATTGGTCACTTCTTTACAAAGCGTTTGTGTATACATATACATAGTAATAATGGCTCTTTCGGAATACATAAAACGTTTCATATCACGAAGCGATACCATGTAAACGTACAATGATTACACAATTACATTGTTTCATGACTTGGACTATAGTAGTTACAGCCACCTTAACATCCTAATATGGGTCTTAATATAGTATCCGGGGACTTCTTATAATAATCCACGATTCCCCAATTAAAAATTGCTGTTCTAATAGATTAAAAACGTTATATGGAACTGTGCGCTTCACAGTTCCAACGACGCAGTGTTTGCTCGTTCTGCGCATATGCATTTGTCCGAGATAAGGAACTACATTCGTTGTTGAGCATAAAATATTTCTCTTTGACTTTATCTTATAATTTTATCATGGTTACTTGATTTTTCAAAATATTGGATAAATATTTTTGGAAGCAGTAACCTCAATTATTTTAGCTACAAGCCGCCACTGAATATAAATTAAACAGTTTTAAAAGAAAATTATACATTGAAATATAATACTATTAAATATTTTATGTACAGGTATGGTAATTTTTTTATTAATTTTGTAATTATTTGAAATATTTGACAAACAAAATTAAATTATATTCATTGTTTTCAGTTAAATGAAATTCGTTTGCGATCAATATTTTTAATAATTTACATAAAATTATACAATATCTTGTAAACGGAAAATGTTTGGTTAATAAATTACGAAGTTTAATTACTTGACAATTACTTTATTAATTACTTAAGTGATTAAATGAAGCTTTTAATGTAATAATAAAGGCAATTGACTTGAAAATGTATAAATAATTGAAAATTTTGTTCATTTCTGTATAGGATATCTATATCTAGTCCGTTACGTAATTGTCACGCAGCCAAATTGAGACACAGTTAACTATCTCTCTCTTAGTCACTCCTGTAACGAGTGTAATCGTACTGTTTCTCTATCTGGCCACCGTGTGGCGCTGGCTGAGTTACGTCTCGGTTTAATGCATGCTCCGTTTCCGGGTGATATACCACTCAATTATAGGGATGTTTATTGAGCATCACCCCCACCATTCCATCAGAACATCGGGTTCACGTTACAACGCTACCCCTCACTTCTCGATCATCTACAACTACATCTACATCGTTATTACGTGCTGAAAAGGAAATCTCTGCATTTTCTACTCAATATCACGTGCGTTTTTCATTCTAGTAATGCTAATGATTTGTTTTTAAATTCACATTATTCAAATTTTTCAAAGTGGGCTACTTACATACCTGTTACAACACAATTGAATAATGTTTTTATAATTTTCTTTCTACAGTCTTTAAAACATTTCAAATGTTTTATCTTTAAATATATAATATTCTTATCATAAAATAACGAAATTTTATACATATTTTGAAGTTAGTATTAAAATAAATAAATATAATATTCTATATTTATAAAAAAAATTAAATCCTGTTCTAACTAATAACGTTAAGAAATCCCTTTAAAGTAGTTGATAGAAGTTAGACAGACTATTATTATTCAGTTGAATTAACATACAATATGCTGTGTACTGCAAGCGGTACTTTGAAGCAAAAATTTGCAGTTCAACTACAAGTAGTAAACTTCATTAAATACATTGTCTACTAGGCTCTTAACATAATCGCTGCAAAACACTAAATTTCGTCGAAAAGTGTTCGATAAACACTATTACAAGAACTTTATTAGTTCTAAATAAAGACCTGTTCTTAATTGGTTACAGACAAGTTAAAACCTTTAAGAGATGGATTAAAAACTTATAAAAAATATGTTAAACTTAGAAATCAGTCAAAGATTGTTAAAAAAAGGTTATCTATCAAATTTTAGCCATTAGTGCTACGGATCAATAAAAATCAGCACGCTTAGAAAAGAACACATCTTAATGTATAACTTAAGAATCAATACAAAAGTAATTAAAGTATTTAAAAAATAAAAAGAAATAAAACAGTTTCATCTTGTTTTTAACATCCGCGTTTTTAAGTAAATTATAACAATTTAATTTCGGACTATTTGTTTTCGGTAAATTAAAATATTACAAAAAATAAATCAGGATTTAGCGTCATGATTTTTAATAAATCATAATTTTTACTGAATAAAAAATATCTATCAACTCAAGTTATGGTACAGCTTTAATTTACGCAAAGTATTTGTTCTACATGAATTTCTTTTAGGCAAACGAAAATCGCATTAAATAGTCGGAGTCATGAAACAATGTAATTGCATAACAATAAACAGGTATTTTACTTCAACGTACGTTACTATCTTCTGCATCTTCTTAACACTTATTTGACATACTTTCTACTAATCATGATTTAAGTCGAGTGATATTTTTTAAATCATTGATTTAAAATCAAAATAAATTAAATTTAAACAAAAAATTTTATAATTTTTATTATTGTATATGAATTTTTAAATAAAAAATACAAATCATAGTAAAAACGGTAAAAAATAAAAAATATGTTTTAATAAATCACAAATATTTTAATATGAAAATAAAACAATTCAAATAACAAAAAATAAACGAGAAACGTTTATTCATTTAGTGGTACATTATTATTAAAATGTTT
>NEEE01002054.1:567590-588665 GCA_002278615.1 Pogonus chalceus
AAATTTATAATATGATTTTAATTACTATTACTATTTAAAGCTATATTTTATTAAATTAAGCAAATAAATTGCATATTTGTTACCGAATTTTTATAACCATCTTTTGTCAAGAGAGAAAATCTGGTCTTAACTTGAATAATTTCAATTCGATTAAATAATTATAAGTGATTTAATTTTATGTAGAACATAAAACCGATAATAACATAATAATATATAATTAAAAATGATGAAATACATCCCTGCATTAGTGAGCAGTTATATTAAAAGAGCTCTTAATTGAGATGTTAATTTAGTGTGTGTGAATAGGGCTTCGTTAAGTAACTGTATAAACGAGTGGGCTGATTCCACTCACGCTAAGATTTACAGTCTGTCCACATATACATCCGCACTTCCCTCCGCTGCATCCCCCACAGCAAACCCACCCGCTTTATATTGCTTATGCTTATAGCTGCCATTCTTGCTTTATTCAAACTATATTACATTACACTCTATTATGTCTCAAATAAATTACTTTCACGTATCTATTGAAATAATTTTCAAATAAATTTATAATTAAATAAAACTTGTTATTTCTTTTCAATTAAACAATCAATTACATAATAAAATAATTTATTACTCTACTTATACATAAAATAAACATTTTAAAATATCGACGCATGCGCTGCCACCATTTTGTCATCTTTATAACAGTCACACAAGTAATATAATTTAGCGAATAGCACTATTTGTTATTAGAAATATATTTATAACTTAAAAGATAAAACAATTGGCATTTTACCAAATATACAGTTTAATTTAAATGTATTTTATTTCTCATTTACTTATTTATCAAATTTTACAAATACATATAAAACATAACGAAAAATACAGAATATTAACGAGTTAAAACCAATTATATAAAACTGAAATGATAAAAAATTTGGTCTTTTATATTGAAAAATAATTACATACAGTTTAGTGTAAAGTCTCAAGGATTCTGCTAGGAATCTACAGAGATTCAAATATTAAAACACTTTATCGACTAAACAAGTTAAAGAATTTACGCTCGCAACAAATCGAAAAAAAAAATTGTATTAATTTTGATAAATGGAATATTTTAGCTTGCCATACAATTTTTAAAACTGAAAATATTTCGGAAGGAATTAAAATACACCAGGTGTAAGTTTTTTTATTATATAGGGCAAATATTCAAAAACAAAATTGTTCAGTATTAAAATGTGCAACAATAAGTCCCTTTATAACAATATATAATAATCCTGTTACAAGATACAAGAAAAATTAAATTTCCATGTTAAAGCAGTTTATGCCAAATTTAAGTGACATTGTCTCAGTTTTTCTATTTATGAATTTCTCCATAATTTTATCTTTATATTTAAAAATTAATTAAATAAAATATCGATGAAATCATTAGTTTGAGTTTTCTTTATTCGTATAAAAATTAATTATAATTATTAAGCTACACTTCACAATTAATATTTATATGAGTCTGCTTAATTTTTTATACCGAATTCATTATATTTCGAAGTAAGGTTCATTATTTTTATCTTCCTTACATTAAAATAACAATTAAAAGAACACAAAGTGTTAAGAAGTTATTTGTTTTATTTTTCATGGCACTCTGTTCACTGCTTAAAGATGGAAAATTTAATTTTTGTTCATGCATTGAAAAGTGTTGATTTGCGTTAAGCAACATGCGAAACTTTTATTTTCCGCATTGTAACCAGAAAGTCTTACGGGAAATTTCGCAAAAAGNAATCGTTCTATGGCGACACTCGCAAGCTCGTGCCGCCAAACACTCTTCCGGGAACCAGGGGTTCCCGCACTTAGTATGTAAATAACTATTACCTCTATTTCATGACAGAATCGTCTTATATCAGTAAAAAGGGCTCATTTGATGCACATTTTAATATTGAACAACTGTTGTATTTAAATATTTATCCCAATTAATATACGAAAATTTTATCATTGATTTTCTTATATAACAAAAAAATTAGACACCTGACTTTAACTGAATATAATTGCAATAGACATAAAAGAACAGATTTCTATAATTTTTAAATGTTTTGAAACATCTATCGCAATAATTATACATCAATTTCTTTGTCCAATTAGACTCTAATTTGCAGTTTAAAATCTATAATTTTATATTCTATAGCATAAAGTTTTTAAATTAAAATGCGATCATAAAATAATTATAACATACAGATGTCATGTTTATTAATTGATTATGTGGCAAATAAATTATGAAATAATACAATAAATTAATTAAAAATTATTAATTACCTTTTTACTTTTGTTTAAAAAGGCATTTCAGCTACCAAATTAATAAATCGTTTGCAGAATTTATTCAAAAACTATTTTTTGATACGCTTTTACATACATACATAATTTTCAGTTTTATCATTAAATTTGAATCTCCCAGTATTTATAATAATATTAATAGACTTTCTGGTCCAATTTCTGACATGACAAGTTTAAAATAGTTTAAGTAACTATATAATTCAACTGTATCAATGTCTGATTTATTATAATGCATTTATAATCTTTCTAAATTGTGAAGACGAGTATAAAATCTTCAAAATAATATTTTATATGTTATGATTACGAAGTTATTTATTTTAAAATTAACAATATATACCAAAGCTATTTTAGAAGTTATAGTTTAAATATTTCAACTTTGCGATTTTTTAATTAAATCGTTAATTAAAATAATATCATTCAACTTTAGGGGTAAAGAATTTGCGTTTTATCGAGAACACAGTGAATAAAATGAAAAATTTTGGACTGTTTTATATTTTACCAACATAACGATACAAAATACATATCCATGGTTACAAAGGATCTATAATTGCTGAAAAGTGTTAAAAATATTTGGATAGTCCCCAAATTTAAATATTATTGCGCATTTGTGACATGTATTAGAAAGAAAAATGGCAATTAAACAGGGTTATAATAAAGAAGTCCTGAAAAGTGACTTACACGAAGAATAAGGGAAAATTAAGCCATCGTTTTGAAAAAAAAAAAAAAACTTGTGGAATAAATACCAAGGAGAATTGAGGCTGTTCGGAAGCAAAAAAGTCAGTCCACAAAATATTTATTTTCAAAATTGTTTTATTTATGTTGAGGATTATTAATATGTCCAATTTCGAGTGTGAAATCGACTTATTTTATTTTTGAATCAATTTTAATTAATTTTTATTTTATTTTCTATTATATAATTAAAAATGATATTATTTAAGAGGTAACACCTAAGGGATCTTTTTATTTTATATACTTTTAAGAATATTTCTTTCTTTTACGTTTTTCTCGAGGATTATTAATATGTCCAATTTCGAGTGTGAGATCGACTTGTTTTATTTTTGAAATAATGTTGAATTTTTATTTTATTTTCTATTATATAATTAAAAAATGATATTATTTGAGAGGTAACACCTAAGGGTTCTTTTCATTTTATATACTTTTAAGAATAATTTTTTCTTTTGCGTTTTTCTCGAAACAACTTTTTTCAAACTGGAGTACAAGATATCTCAAGATCTACTCAACCGATTTAGTTCAAATTTACAAAACGTATTCTCCATATTATCCAAGACGTGACGCAGGATTTTTTAGACTAGGTGCCATGTTCATAAGTTATAACTTTTTTTAAATTAAAATCAGTTTTTTTCAAACAGTCCCCTCTTTAATAAAAAAAAAAAAAAAACCTTTCATGCATATACGATACCTCTTTCATTTTTTTAAAGTTTGGTAACAGTCTTAATAAATAAATACAAAATTTTCTAACCCCCCCCTTTGATCAAGGCCCTGGGCAAGTGCCCCTGTTGCCTCTGCTAGTTACGGCCCTGGATTTATTCTTATTAAATTAACTGAAAAAAAATTACGTTGTTCTAATTGTTATAATTCTTATTAACTATTATTTTAGCAAAGCTCAGCTTTCTGGTTTTGTTTATTTGATTAATATAATAATTTATATTCTACCTTTTATATTTATTTAATATTAAATACAAAATATAATCATTTCATGATTGTATCATTTTTGAACTGACGATATTTAAACTTAATATTAGAAATTTCTGTTAATTGCTTATGACTTACTGGTCTAATTAGCCCAATTAAATCAATTCCCGTTGAGATACAGATCAGGTAATATTAGAAAATTGATATTTAATTTAATGTTAAGCGCCATTGTGTATATTAATAACTATATTATATGCACTTTACTTAGAAAAAAATTTGTAAAGTTTTAAAGATATAAGAATACTTTGAAAATTATTATTATCAAACAATTCTGAAATAATTACAGGAAATAAATAAAACATTTATGTTAATTCTATCATACTATTATCTTATGAGAATTAATTAAAGATTTATTCAGGGCAGTAACTAGCTTTTTGTGGGCCCTGGGCAAGACTTTCAAATTCGGTCCCCTCTTTAATTAAAAAAAACCTTTCATGCATTGGTAACAATCTTAATAAATAAATACAAATTCTTTTTTGGCAGGCCTTTCTGGGCCCCCTTTGGGCAAGTGCCCCTGTTCCCCTGCCTAGTTACGACCCTGGCTATTATCTTTATAACTTTTTAAATAAGATTTTTTCTATTTTGCAGACAAAGCTTGGCAGAAAATAAGTAAACCTTCAGCAAGGATTTTTTAAAAAGAGTTCTACTTATTAGCTCATATCTCTGTCATATTAATTTTTTATATTCGTTATTATTTCAAATTATTCATAAAACTACTATGTATAAGTGTAAAATAAAAATAATTTTAACTGCGTCCAAAAATTTTTATACCTTTTTTTCCGAGCACCAAGGTGGTGTAACCCCTTAAATATTAAAAAATATAAATATATTCTGTATTTCGTCTTAGAATTAAAAGCAATATTCTATATTGGAAACATAGAATTCTTGATTTCAAAATTTTTGTGCACTTACATTAGATTTTCTGATCTTATAATCTTTATTTTAATAATTTTATAATTGGAAAGACGGTCCTGTTTATTGAAACAATTGTGTGGTAAAAATTGCATAGATATGTACATATTTATAAATAAAAATAAAATAAATTTTAAAACAAAAACATATGCGGTTAACATAGTAAAATTGATGGAATAATTTGAAAGCTGAAATATGAAATATCGACAATTTAATTATGATATAAATTATATCGGATGCAGTACCTAACATGAATATCCAATAAACCTCGAGGCAATATTTGTTTGATTATAAATATATACATACTAGTGAATGCATACATATTTCTATGTACTAATATACCAATTTAATAACAATAACTATAATTGAAATCATTTTATATTATAACATTTATTGTAAATAGAAATATGTAAATATGCATACATTAATTCATACAGAAAACCATTAATGTCAATTTGATTTACAAATATTTCAAATAATCATTATGTATTATATTATTTTTTAAAGAAAATTTTAATACTATTCTTGCTTTTTTACTTATACGAAACAATTATTGAAGCACTTAATCCTAATTTTACTTATTTCTCAAGATTGATTGTTTAATAATTTTTGAAAATTGAAAAGAAAACAATTTGAAGGAAATGTAATATTTAATTTCCAAAATTTGGTCACAGGGTTTTAGAGAACCTTGACACGATGGAACTAAGATCAAGTAGACTATTTATCTTTCATTTATCTGGGTCTTACTGTAGAATTTATACGGGTAGACCCCGATATGAATTATTATATCAGTCCCAATAGACACCAAATGATACTTCTAGTTTTTTATTAATTATATTCGAAAATCTGCTTTTCAAGCTATATAATACAACGAAATATTTAAATTTTAAATTGAAGGGATCTGGAAGTATTTTATCGATCACTTATTTTTTACTTGAGCCTAAATGCAACCTATATTTTCAATAAAAACGATGTGAGGTCAGTTAATATTAAGGCCAATTTGCGTTCAAATCTTAAAATTGTACGCATATTATTGCCTGAGGCAATGTAAATACTTAGTTTAATTGATTGTACAGAAATAAAATATTTACATTTTTATGTAAGAATTTTGAAATTTTTTTAACTAAAAACTGTTTAAAATACTTTTTTCTACAGTTGCTATACAAAGTAGGTATTTTGCGCTCTCTTTTGTCAACGCAAATTGTTACTTTGCCGCTATAGAGCGACAAAGTAGAAAAAACGCTCGCTAACGTTACCTACACGTTTATTATCTTCACAAGTCAATCTGACATATGATTGCTCTGTTGGTACATTACATAACCTAACAAAATGTCCTGCTATGTAAAATTTATAATTTTTTGTTATAGTGTATGACTCCATTGTGGCGACTGTAGAAAAAATCTTGTGTGTATTTCGAGTGCAAATGGACATTGTCAATTTCAAAAGAATGCCGTGCTCCTAAGTCGCGCAACCTCTCAATCGACAATGTCCCACTTTGCGCTCTTAATACACAAATAGCTATTAAATACTTCATGATAGCGAGTGTCTATTTGCTTTTGCTATAAAGTGAATTCAATGATAAAAATTTCATTACGCCATACAGTTTTCGCTATTGATGTTAGGACAAATATCTAAATACAAAAGTTTTTAAAAATTAAAATGTGCAACTGATGATATATGACGATCCTGTCACGAGATACAAGTGCAGTAAAATTTCCATTTTTAAGCAAATTACAGAGTTCCATGCAAAATAAAACAAATAATTTAATTTACGTGACATTGTCTCAGTTCTTGTATTTATGAATTTCTCTGTAATCTTGTCTTTATATATTTAAAAAATGAAATTATAGATTTGAGTTTTTTGTATTTGTATAAAAATTAATTATAATTTGTAAGCTACACTTTACAATTAATATTTATAAGAGTCTGCCTAATTTGTTATACCGAATTCATTTTATTTAGAAGTAAGTCTCCAATATTTTAATCTTCCTTACAGTAAAGTAACAATTAAATAAGCACAAAGTGTTAAGAAGTTATTTGTTTTATTTTGCATGGCACTCTGTAAACTGCTTAAATATGGGCAGTTTTTTTTTTTTCGTATCTTTTGATAGAATAAAGCAAGTCTTATAGATATTTCGACTTATATTTATTTGCAAAATGCAACAAATATTTCAGATAATAATGTAATTTTTTTGCAATATTTACTATTAACAAATTAAGATCTAATTTGATAAGTTTCACTAAAGAGTCACTTAAAAAGAATATACTTTAACTTTAAACAATCACCCATAAACAATTTTACCTTTTTTTAAACCAAAATATAGAAAGATTTCCGATTTAAACTTATAAATAATAAAAATTCTAAATCTCAAATTTGAAGAGCAAATAAATGACAGATGCAGTGATCATTAATGCATATATACATATACACGCAAAATGTAATAACATAATATAATTGAATATAATTTAAATTATTCATAGATTCTATCTGTGAAACTAGGAATTAATTATAATACCAAATTTATGAAACACTATTTGTTGCAATTAAACATTGTTATATAACGCATTAAACTGAATTCAATCTTCCTAGTAAACATATTAATAATTTTAATTTTAAACTTTTAACCATTTGAAAATTCAAAAAATTTTCGAAGTTATAACAATATTTGGTTTTATTTGCGTTTTTTTCGAACTGTTGTACAAGATATCTCAAGATCTACTTAACCGATTTTGTTCCAATTTGCAACATGTATTCTATATAATATATCTAAGCCGGGACTTAAGATTTTTTTGATTTGGTGCCATGTTTATGAACTGTATCGGAAGTTGATAGGCAAAACATTTAATTAAAATTCAAATCGAGTATAGTAATTATATAAAACTTTTTTTTTTTTTTCGTATTTGTTTGATAATATTACAACATAATTATAGTAATATTACCAGGCCTCCGACACTCGGAATTTAGTTTCAAAGACTTTAAGCCGTAGTTGGTTGTTTCAGTGTGTAGTGAAATATCTAACTTTATATTAAAACAGTGTAATAGCTACTCGTACCAGCGTTGCCCGCACAGCTCTTATTCAGTGTTTTGGTGAATGTGACCACGTGATATCTACTAAATATCATTAAAAAATTGAAACTAATGAAACCCCACCTAAAATTTTTGTATAGAATATCCAACTACACTAAAAAAATACTAGAGATCATTCAAAAGATATTTTTAGAGAGTGATGTTAAACCATTTGATTTGGTAAGTGGGAGAAGGATAGAAAAAAGTGTCATTACTAGCTTTTCTTTACTGTGATATTACTTAACATTTTTTAAGAGTTAGTTTACCAATTTCACATTACATACATATATAGTAATTTTACAATACGTTACATAACCAATAAATTCTGTAATATAGGAGCAGAGTATTTTAAATTTACAAAGCATTTGAGGTTCTATTAGTTTAATTACTTTCAAATATGGTTTTTGATTAATTAAAAAATATTAAAATTTACAATGAATGTATTGTAATATAAATTACAATATTAATTTGTAATTCTCCAAAAAAATTATAGCAAATTAAATAATAAGTAATTTTTGTAAATTTGAGAAGATTTTTATGGGATATCGATCAATGTTTCAGTAAAATTACAATGCGTGTACCGTTTTTATATAAAGATTGTAAAATCATAACTCATCTTAATAGGATTCCTTACATGTATTGGAAAATTACTTAAATTGTATTTTAATTTCGAATTTGTAATTTTACCTATCTTTTGTTTGGAGAAAAAATTGTAATTCTACAAAAAAAAATTTAACAGTGTAAGTTATACAGTTTTTTAAATAAAAATTTCAATTTTTTAAAAATATTTCTCTATGTAATATTTTATCTATTTCCTTCCTAAATAAGAATTTTTATTTTCTTCGCATTAAAAATATGTGTATATTTTTATGGAATTAGAATCTGAATAGATTAAAATAAAAAATTCTATGAATGATATCTATTTCTTTAATATTAGTGAATGTCCAAACGAAGATGGCAGTAAGCCAATATTCATTTCTTAAATTCATTAAGCACACATATTCTCCATTTTCAAAATTGTGTATGCACTCAATTTATAAATAGCATAGAGAGGGCTTTGCTAAACGCCTGCGACAAAATACTATTTATTTAACAGTTCAGACGAAACTATCATGTTCAACGGTACTTAGTATTTAAATATATCTTCATTTATATACATACACACATTTATATACATCTGTATAGAAATGTGATTACAAATAAGAACTTAAAATTAACTTTTATCTTTAAAATGCATCGTAAATAATATTCACTTACTTCACTTTATACTTTTTATTAATTATATAAATAATCCGTTTATAATTTTTGTCAATATTTTTAAAACAAATAAATAAACTGCAGGCTATGATGTTTGTTGAATAAAATTATGTAATAATTTATGTTTATTTAACCAATAGAATAAAATACATAAATAGCTCTTATCAATTTGTTATGTTTGAACAATTTTGTA
The DNA here is from genome assembly GCA_002278615.1 of Pogonus chalceus. Lineage (NCBI taxonomy): Eukaryota > Metazoa > Arthropoda > Insecta > Coleoptera > Carabidae > Pogonus > Pogonus chalceus. The sequence goes on from NEEE01002054.1 coordinate 577,034, forward strand.
AAATGAACAAATTATTAAAAATTATCTATTAAACCATTTTCAATTTATATTAATATTCAAATAATTATTTGTAATTTCCGATCGGTTTATTGACTTTTCTTTTGTTTTATTACTTTAAATAATACCTATTAAGTTAGTAACTTAATTCAATGTAATTATATTGATTTCTTTATTCGATTAAGTATTGTCTTTGCATGTTGAAACTTTAACAATTATATAGTTTGTCGTGACATTTATATTCAATTTATTTTGACGATCTCTTGGTTATTTATTTTCAAATTATTTCTTTGTAGTTTATTATTATTTATAGGAAATCGTAAAATATCTTTAGTTTTCAATATAATAACAATGTAATAATTATTTTTAGTTACATGCAATTTGTCATTTTAACAAAAATCTTTTTATATTTAAAAAAAATCATAATAATAATTTTGTTTTAACTTCAAACAGATTTTCTAATTGGCGAGAAATAAATAATAAAGATTTTATGGATAAATAGAGAAGATTAAAACAATACTTTTAAATTTATAAATAAAATAATACGAAGACAACTAACTGGTGATACTTCGAAAATGATATTAATTAAGTTACAATAACAATTAACTTCAAAAGTACTACCAATAAACAGTGTTGAAATTATTAAAAGACAAGTTGTGAATATAAAAATAAAATTTAACCATTTATAATAAAATCTAAAAAACTTTTTTCCTTTATAAAAACTTTCTGCTTAGATACTTTTAAATTTATTAACTCCTAGCAATTATCAAACAAATTTATTTTATAGAATTGGAAACGCGAAGAACTACAAAAGTACCACCAGTTAGCAATGTCCAAATTATTTAAGTCAAACATGTTTACACATGTTCCTAAGTTAAAATTTTATAGATAATTCTACTTAAAGTTTACATTAATTTGTGAAATAAAATAAATATTTCAGCTATTTTTTTCTAAAAAATTGCTTTTGAGATGCTGTAAAAAAATCAATGCGATTAAAAAAAAGACATTAAAAAATTTCCAAAAACTAACTTTTATCTTTCATAAAACTTAATGTTTAGATTCTTTTGCATTTATATTTTTAATAATTATGAAACATATTTATTTTACAGAACTATAAATAAAGAAACCCATCACAAAAGTACCACCAATAGACAGTCATGATTATTCAAATTAAAATTGCGAGTAAGCAAAAAATTGTTTGTATTTACAATAAAATTGTTATTAAGTTGCTTATATATTTATTAACGTACAATTAATTTCATTGAATTAAAAATACAAATGTACCACCAATAGGAAGTACTGAAGATACTTATAAAGAAGCTGCGAGTAACAAAAGAAGAACATTTTAACACTAACAATAATTATAAACTTAAATTTGATTTCATTCTAAAAACTTGATATTAAAATGTTTATTTATTTTTATTAATTATGAAACATTGTTTATTTTTATATTATCAAGATTATTGAAAGTTAAGTTGCAGAAAAAAAAGCATTTAAGCATTTACAATAAAATTTTATTTCTTTAAAAAAGTTGCTTTTTGATATATTAACTTCTAATAGTTATCAAACAATTTCGAACAATTCCTTTTTTATTATTATTACTCAAGAATTTTCTATAAAAGTTTAGTTTTCTTTGTTTTATTTTAAAGCTCTTTAATTTACTGATTTCTAATAATTATCACGATTTCTTTCGATGACATTAATTGCGCCGATTCATTTTCTAAACTATTCAATTTAAAAATTATATAAAAGTCCTAATTATGATAAAAAGGACATTAAACCAAAGCTATGTATCGCGTATTTTAAAAATTTACTAAAATATTTGAAACGTTTTATAAAACCACAAATTGTGATACTGAATTTTGTCATGAAACCAACACTTGAAAAAATAAAAATAAAATATATTGGAAAACAAAAAAAACGTACCTGTGTTTCTGTAACATTCAATAATTTCGCCAATTCAGATCTTTCACTGCTACTGAGATATTTTTTCATTTCAAACTGTTTTTCAAGTTCGAAAATTTGCCGACCAGTAAATGTTGTCCGTGCCTTCTTCTTCTTGTTCTTGGAATCACCATCTTCGATTTCTGGCGATTGCAGTGACGTAGATGAAGGTACTAGTGGTGTTGTCATCAATTTATTAGTCACTATTGTGGTAACATCAGCAGATTTTCTATGCTGGCCATCGTTTGATTGCGGAGCATTTTCTAGCCGATATTTTTTACGTTTACGAGGGGCATCTGAAAAATTTTCATCATTTCTGATTGGTTTTAATATTAATATTATATATTTAACATTCATTTCATTTCTAGGATACTATTATCAAAGTAATTTTTATATTTAAACCATAAATAAATTCTATTAAGATTATATATAATTAAAAATTATATACATATCTATATACATATTTTAACTTATAGATTTGCCATACAGTTATCACAAATTGATTAATTATTTATGAAGCATGAAGTTTTTCAATTTTTAATAAACTTAACAAAAATAGTTAATAATTTATGAGAACATGTAAATTTTAAGGATAATTATTTTATATACTTAAAACGGTTAACTGTTAGTATTTTTTCGTTAGTTTTCGTTATAATTTGAAATTGCAAAAACATAACATAGACATAAAACTTCCTATGAAAGTACCACCAATTGTCTGTTCTCAGGTAAATTAAATTTGACTTTTATAGTCGTCGCCACAAAACAATGTAATTGCGTAATCATTGTACGTTTACATGGTACCACCCCGCGATCTGAAATATTTTATATATTTGAAAAAGCCGGTATTGCTACAGACATGAACGGTTTGTAAAGAAGTAACCAATTTAAACAAAAACTTCTTAAGGTGCATAAATAATTTTTCGAATAAAGTTGCGACGTACTACACATTATTTAGAAGTATGATAACTAAGCGTTAAGATATTTCATATCTGGTTATTATTAAGTAATAACGTTGTTATAGACGTTGGTATGGTGAAAAACTATTTTCGAAAGAAAAAAACATAAACAAAGACGTATCATTTCGGCTATTGACTGGTGGTACTTTTGTAAATAACTTAAACAGAAAACATTAGCTGTTACTTATTTGATATCAAACTGAAGATAGGAAAAATAAACGTCAAATGAACATTTAGTCTATCACTATCATAAATAGTTTCAAATACTGAAGCTAACTTAAAAAAGTACCACCAGTTAGATGTCTTAAAGTTATTTAAATAAAAATATAAGAAAATAATATTTCAAATTAAATTTTGTACTTAAAAAATTAAGTGAAAATAGAAATAGATATGAAATTCTGAAAGCGATCAACTGGTGGTACTTTCTTATTTAGGTTCATATCAAAATAGAAATATGAATAAAAAAATTTCAAAATAACTTCAACCGTATAAGAGTAATAGCTAATTTCAAATACTGAATGTAAGTACTATCAGCTAACCGCTTCAAAGTTTTTTTTAAATACAAATAGTGACGTTGCATGTATTTTAATGAATAGGGCAAAGAATGAAAAAAATTGTTTTGATAAGTGTTTGTTAAATGTTTTATGGGTTTATAACTCTAAATTTAAATGACTTTAAACAAGCCAACTGATGATACTACTATGGGATATGCATTTTAAATAAAAATTCAGCTCAAAATGATTTTTATTTATTAAGTCCTGGTTATAGAGAGCCTCAAATCAATTACTTAAGTACCACCAGTTCGTCGCTTCAATTGCATTCAAACAAAAATTTTAGAAAGTCATGTTTACAAATATAATTTTGACAAGTAAAACAAAAGATATTAGCAACTTGCGTTTGTTTACTACGCTGTAAGCATTTACAAATTAAATATTATTGTTACACAATATGTATAGCGTACGCATATTGTAAATCTAACACTTTATACTCAAAGAAAACTTGAAAAGATACGTTGCCTTTTTACACACATGCTATGTACATGAAATCTGACAATATGTATTTGAAAACTGTAATGTGTAGTTTTTCTTTTGATATCTGGATTCCGTAAAGAAGTTTTTTTTTTAATTTTTATTTTATAAGTGTTCAAATAGGTTTAAAAAATAAATAAAATACGACAAAAGCTTTATAACTTCTTTAAGGCTCTGAAATTAATCCTGAAATATAGATAAATATATTTTTTATTTAAGTTATGTAATGAATAGAATTTGTTTATTAAATAATATATAAAATACTCGTTTCTGAAATATTCTTCAGATGTTATTATTTATAATTTTATAAAAATTTTAATATGAAGAAAAAAAAATTGTAATTCACAATTAATTATTTAATTTTAATGAAATGCTATTTATGTTTTAATTAATAAATTTTCAAATCAATTTAGAAATTATACGTAAAAATGTTACTTTTATTTATTTATTTTTGATTATAATTTTGCAAATTTGTGTTCAGTAAATAATTTTTATTTAAATATATAGTTAAACGTTTGAATAAAACTAACATATATACAATTTTTTTAAATAATTTACTTGTTTGAACTGGTTAAAACCACAAATACATTGCTCATTTCCATAAACACTTAAGTTTCAGTATGCGTATTATGAAACAAATACTACAAAATTTTCACACACTTCAAAATATCTATTTTCGTGCAAACATTTAAACATGAAAATATTGTCTACAATGTTTTGTTTGCACATTAAACCTTTAAAAGACTGGAAAAGTACAATTTTAGGTTATGTTTTTAAATAGTTTATAAAATTTTCGCACACTTCAAAATAATCGTTTTCGTACAAACATTTAAACATGAAAATATTGTCTATAATGTTTTGTTTGCGCATTAAACCTTTAAAAGGCTGGAAAAGTACAATGTAAGGTTATATTTTTAAATAGTTTACAAAATTTTCGCACACTTCCAAATATTCGTTTTCGTACAAACATTTAAACATGTTAATATGGTCTATAATGTTTTGTTTGTACATTAGACCTAAAAGACTGGAAAAGTACAATTTTTGGTTGTTTTCAAACAGTTTATAAAATAAAGTAAGTATTTAGTTTCGTACGATAAAAGTTAACTTTATTTCAAGTTTAAAACTTGTAGTAGACGTGTATAATTTTTATTTTTACAAATTTTATAATAAATACTATTTTATAAATATACATTTTGAATTTGTAAACTAATAATCGTAGTAAATAAAAGAATATATCAGAACGCGTGAAANATCAAATAAATATTTAAGAATTATTTGGAGAGGAAAAACAAAGCCAAATTTTGGAAAAGTGGTTACAAAAAAGCAAAAAAAAAGTTTAAATAAATTTGAAGTAAAATTGAAGCAGTTATCAAGGTAATTTAATTGCATATTAATTTCTACATTTAAATACTTATTTTTTAAACTATTTATTTAGGTTTATTGGAATTTTTTAACAATTGCGTCTTGTTATTGGAAATTTTTAATTAGACAATAAAAATTAAATTATTTTAAACAAATATTAAATAATTCTTATAATGAAGCGCAAAACATTTCAAGATCTTACTCTGTTCTCGTATTCAGTTGCAACGTACATTGCATAGGAAAAATTTGTTTTTAACAAAAATTTCAGCCCAAAATCATTTTTTATATATCTGTTCTGTATGAAACGAGTATTTTATATATTATTTTGAATGAAAATATTAAAAAATTGCAGAATTTTCGGTAAAAAATAATGTTTCATAAGTTTGAATTGAAAATGAAAAACTTTCATGAAAGTTTGCTAAATAATATACATAGATATAAAAAATATTTAAACAAAAAAGCGAATTGTATTAGTAACTGTTGGTGAAATCTGTCATAACACATAATACCCTTCATAAACGAGATAACAGTAATAATAGGACATAAATTCAGTGACTGAGGAACAAAGACAATTGAAATCGATTTGTAAAGGATAAAACGAGAAACGTAATAGGGATGAAAACTGATTGGTCAAGAATTGTTCGCTATTTCATCGATTAACCTGCATTTCACTGAGACTGAATACTCCACTTTTAGACCAAACCAATAATATAAATGGTCTCTTCCTTTTCTGCTGCTATCACGTTTCTAAGTGTTTTTTTCGTAAACGAAAATTACTACTACTTAATTTCACAATTACCAAATCATTTCTTATCATTTATAGCCGCCCCTGATTATAATTTACCATTTCCTTCAACACGCTTTCAACATTTTATTATTCTATTTATAACGGAATACAAAACGTGTTATATGATTTTAAATAAAAACTTTACATTGAAAAGAATTTTATAGTCTTAAAGAGGAACTATTTTACACAAAAACTTCTCTTTGCAGATAATATTAAAGGGTATTTTAAAACTTTATGACTTTAAAAGAAAATGCAATTTTGAAAATTTATTCCAAAAAAAATTCTTACTTATTTTAATATTAAAATATAAGAACTTAAATGGTTATTACTTCTGTCCAAAAAATATATTTCAGAAGTATATAAATATTTTAAACAAAATATGTTAAATATTAATAAATACTTCATAAACAAGGGTAAATAAATAAGGGATGATTAAACGAATTTAAATTATTTCCAAACATATTATTACTATTATTTTTCACTAAAATTTTATCACCAAAAATTCGTAAAACAAAATATCAAAATATAAATAATTTTGTTATTTATAATAAATATTTTAAACAATTATTATTATTTATAAATTAAACGAAATAATATTAATAAACTAATTATAATTTATATTAATAAATTAATTTCTAAAACTCCAAATCGTTTAACTTCTGAATTTATTATATTTTCAATGTTAAAAAAATATTTCTTCGTTAAAATATTCGTGTGAAAATATAACTTTAAATAAATAATACGTTTTATTTTGCTTATTTCTTATTTACCGCAGATAAAAAAGTGGTTAATTATCGTAAAATGATAAAGTTATGGCCAAAAAATAGATTTTTTAACGTATTTTTTCTTGTATAACAACCTTAACATATAGAAAAGTTTATATTAAATTTATATTTTTATTTTCAGGGAGGTGAATATTTTTCGCATTTTTACGTTTTATATTGTTTTATTTAATTGTTTAATTAGTTTTTTATTTATATTTATGATATTTAATAATTATTATTTAAATAATTGCATAATTATTTCAATTATTCGTATTATAAATGCGGAGTTATATATCTTTATACGTTTATGTTTTAATATAGACACTAAATATATAAAATATTTGTTTATTTTTAATTATTTATTGTTAATTAACAATTAAAANTTAACAATGTAATTAAAATATAAATATTTTATAGTTTATTACCGGATTTTTATTTTCCCGCCAAAATTTTTTGCGTCAGATAAAATGTTTTCCGTGGTGTATATTAAAACGATAATTGAATAATAGTTTTAAAAAACATGTTTTACATGGAATTTACATTTAAACAAACTAAACAAAATAAATAGATAGTGGTTTTTATCCTATCAATTTACCGAAGTATATATTTTGATAATTAATAGAAAAACAAGCATAATAATAATAATATACAGAGGCGTCTCAAGCGTTTTTTTTTTTTTTTTTTTTTTTTTTACGGAAAAATAAAAATAAAAGAAAATGAAATTTACCTTTTGGTACAGCTTTAGCAATGGACTTTTTCTCATTTTTAATGGATAAATTAAGCGGTTCATTAAGTGTGTCCGTGATATTAGTTGTGGTTGTAGTTGGAACACAAACCCTTTGCGCCGCATGGACCCGCACAACCGCGACAGGAGCAGGAACAATCGTTTGTGCCATGGGCACAATCGGTGATACAAGCACTGGACCACTTCCGACATTTAACTTCCTTTTTCTATTGGTTAACGGAACCGGAACCGGCGGAATCGGTATGGAAACCAATTCGCGAGGAATTAAATCACCCGATGTTACCAAATCTCTTTCTCGCGTATCACTTCTTGGAGACATTGAACAAGATTCACTTGGAGCAACAGATGGTGATGCAGATCTAGGTGAAGAACTTGAAATACCAAGAATATTTTCTATATAATGCGGTGTAGGTTTTGGCGTAAGTTTATTGTAAACATGTTCATGCCAAAATATTGTCCTTTGATTTTGTTGTTTTCGCTCTAAAATATTATCGACGCCACTTGCGGTATTGTTTGTATTTACTGTTTGGAAATACGCTTCCGGACTGTTGTGTGTTGTTTCGTATTGCGATGAATAGGTTAAGTCTCTTGTTAAATTACTGTCACTATCACATAAATTTTGATTGGAATTTGAATTTGGTTCCGAAAAACGAATTTGGGTAACCGTGTCTTCTGGAGTCTCACTGTCTGAGGACATGTCTATCAAACATCCACTTATATATCACATAATCACATGTGTAAACATATATTTACTGTCAAAATTATATAACAGCTTAATTTATCATAAATTTCCATTAATTTTATTTATTTAACACTTGTAAACACAAATTTATATATTTCTTCACTAGAAAACTTTTTGAAATAAAAAAATATTTGAAACACCGGTACAATATATATCGCGCCAACAGGAACGTGTTGTACCTCGTCTGTTGTTATGATGAGTGCTGCCGCTCTACCATGCAACATTTGCTTTCAAAGAGAGCGAATGCGAGATTGAGATGAAATTAGAGCATGCGCTGTGACAAATTGAGAGTGTATCCTGAACACGAGATATTATTAATGCCTGCTGGAACGTTTGCAGGAGGCAGCACAGCGGTGAATAATGTCGTATTGTAGTTAATTTACGAGCCGATAGATGCTACCATCTACAACGACGTCAACAAAATTTATATTGATATTACAGTTTGATATTATCAAAAATATCTTCAATTTAAAATAGATACATTAACTCATTTTTCTGCAAATTTACTTCCTTAAATCATAAATATCATTCTTAAAAACAAATATTACCCAATGAAACAAATATAAATAAGTAATAAAATTTTTTACATACTGCATTATTTTCTAAAAAAGATTTTTCTTTTTTTAAATACAAATATCCGTATCTATTTAAAAAATTTTCTGATGAATTCGTTTAATATTTTTTGTAAATATGTTTATTTTTGTAATATTTGAATTTATTTCAAGAAATTAAAGTCAATTTTATAAGAAGAATATTATTTTGACTGCATGACTGAAACTATAATATATTTTTAAACAATCTATAATGAGTTTTGAAAATATAAAGCTATGAACAATAAAATAATGCAATTCCTGCTAAATTCTTCCTGTTAAACAACTTTTAAAGTTTTCAAAAAATTTTAAATTAAAATAATAATTGTTCATTTTCTTAATATGAAACCAAAATTTAAAAAAATAAACAATTTGCTGAATATCTATAATAAATGTTTTCTTAAATCTGTAAATTATTTCTTATGTATTTCTCTTAAGTTTTATTTGAACTTTTGTAACAAGCAATATTAATCCAATTATCTTAAAATACTTTTGATATACCGGGTATCTATTTTTTCCTATCAATATAAGGGCAAATATTGAAACACCAAACTCCAATGAGCCTTTTTTAAATGAAATAAAAAGATTACGACATAAAAATAAATTAAAATTTCTATTTATAAGTAATTTACAGAGTTTTTAAATGTTATTTTAATATAAGGAAAATTAAAATAATGAAACTTACATCGAAATAAAATGAATTCGGTATGGAAAAATTAAGCAGACACATATTAATTCTAATTGTAAAGTAAAGTTTCAACATTATTAATAATTTTTATACAAATAGTGAAAACTCAAATCTGCCATTTCATCGATATTTTATTTAATTAGTTTTTAAATATAAGGACAAGATTACAGAGTAATTCATTAATACAAGAACTGAGTCCATGTCACTTCAATAAAAGTTATTTGTTTTATTTTGCATGGCACTCTATTAATTTCTTAAAGGTGCAATTTTATTACCAGTTTTTCGTGACAGGATAGGCGTATTTATTAGATGCTAATTTTAATTCTGAAGAACAAATAGAAGAAAATTTATGGTGTAATAACAATTAAAATATTGAATTTTCTATATAACAAAAAAAGTAAACAACCGATATGATTTAAAAATAATAGAAAAACAAAGAATTTTAAAAATATGTATTTTTTAGTTAAGTTTTATAGCTCAGAGCTATTTTTTATATATAATTTACTTAAAATTTTAATTCCAAAAACTGAGAAATTACTTTGTAATGTTGAAATTAAATTTCAAAGGTGATTTTATTCAGATATTTCACAAAAAATTTGACAGATTTGGTTAATTACGCCTTAATTCAAAATTTAACAACTATTAATAGTTCTTATTTTTAATTGCCAACAATATATAGTTTATTTGTCTTAAATATCACGGGCTAGCTTTAAGAGTTTATAACATAATTGTAATTTTAGGCAATATTTAAAACTCTTGAAAAAATGAAGAAAAAAATACATGCATTAAAATATCATATTTAATTTGCGTTTTTAACATTTTAAAATCATATTTTATAAATAAATAATATATTGAAAATTAGTTTAATTTAATACTTATTTGAACACGAATTGTCTATATAGAAATAATACTTCAGTCAATTTTATCAAACATTTGTCTATATATTTGCTTTTCTGTTGAACAATACTGCAATATATTCCTTATATGGTCATATTTTGTAACATGTATATCAATTGGTTGATAACCTTAAAAAAATCAACCAATTAGAATTGATCTTACAAAATTTGCAATAAAATCTGCAAGAAATCATCTGTGCTAACTTTTCTTACTAGAAAGCACAAATTTGACAGCAGCTTTTAGTTGTTTTTACTGGTAATTATCCAGGATTTAACTAATATTTGTTATTTAAATATTAATTAAAACAAAATATTAATGAGAATGTTGTTTGTTTTAGATATAAACATGGGGCTTAGTAAATTTCGAAACATGAAAAAAACCAAAAAGCAACAAATTCATTCTTCAATCCGGAAGAAGAAATCTGGAGTTACTGGCCTAAATAAGAAAAGATTTTTAATAAAAAAAATGAATATTTGGGCGCATTACATTAAAACAACAGAAACTGCGCCTAATTGTTTGTATCAATATGATCCAAATAAATGGCAGTCCTCAAAATTGTCTCCAAAAAGCTTTTCCTCAAATGAAGAATATACAGCACCTGGTTCGTCAACCCAAATAAACTTACGGACACCTACTCCCGATTTTGATGAACTTTTTATGGAGAAAAAGAATTCTCCAAGTCCTGACTCGTCCATTACAGACACATTTTATGATATGGAAGAGTATCTATATTACGACTCTTTTTCAGATTCATGTGATTCAATAGAAAATAATAAAGCTAATAATTATGAAATCTGTGATAATAAGAGAAAACGTCGAAAAAAATTCTGAATATTTTAAGTTTTACTAAAATGATTGTAAATTTTTATGAGATTGTTTGTATTTTTTGAATGAAAATTAATAATATTGACTGTTTCTTTCATTCCAAATCCTAATATAAATGATTATTTTGTAGTTTAAAGTATCCCCAAAATATTTTACATACTAAATCTAATAGGTTATGTGTAATTTTTTATAGAAATAAATATTTAATTATCTTTATTAAAATGAAATTTTATGGGAAATTTTTAATATAAATATTTTATAATGTAATGTTTTATTACTTCTTTAACAAATTTAAAGACAGGTTATT
>NEEE01002054.1:666259-680052 GCA_002278615.1 Pogonus chalceus
TATATATATATATGTATGTATTTTGGTTTATAACCATAATGAAGCAACTAACAGAGCTAAGTCAGTACGGAAACATGTGTATAGCATAAAATCTCTCCCGGCTTTCTACGACAGCTGTGTGCTTAGACCACGTGCATTTAGCGCTGAAGCAACGGAGGAGGCAACCTTACTGCTGCAGCAATATAAGCAACAGAAGCACCAGTAACGGCAACAATCTTTCCTATACTCTGCTCCTCCTAACGAGTACCATACAGCGTATACCCATCTTTTTCCCCGGGAAAACGACGTGGGTTGCTCCCGCCAAGTCGATCACCAACACTATATCGTATCGTTCTTTCGTATTTGCTGTTGCTTGCCTGCCTGCCTGCCTGCCTGCTTTACTTTGCTTGTCTCCCGGGCTTGAGTGCTCTACTCCCGACTCCCTGTTCCTGGCTTGTGTCGCCGGACAGGGACGACCAACGCCGCTGTGCTGTTAAACCACGAACACGTGTACATGAACCGGCACTTACTTGTCATTTTCTAAACTGTTTTGTTTTATATGGTATTTTTATGGATTGTTTTTTGTTTATTTTTTCTCTTTTTGCTCACAGTATTGTTGGATATAATAACATTTTATTTACAATTATAATCCATAATCAAGCAGACTATGGATATTGTCTATTGCGTGTTGTACATAAATATACTATTTCATTTATGATAAACAAATTATAAACATATAATATTTTATAAATCTTACTGTATTATATCTTCAAATAATTTTTTACATACCATAAATTTAAATTTAAATTGTCCTTAATTTGTTAATAATAATTTATTTATACACAGCTTCGTTAATTTAGTGTAAAATATTTATATATTATATTTTTGAAATATCAAAGATTAAATTTCAGTTTATAGAATAAAATATAATCAGTTAAAAACTAAAATTCATAATAATATTGAAATAAAAACTTATTTCAAAATAATATATTTTTATAGATTTAAAAAATCCTGGCTAATACTGCATACATAATAAATAATCCTAAGTGTAGAATGATTTCGTCCAATAAAATAAAAAAAAAAAAATACGTAAAACATTAATTCTTTAGTTATGAACAAATTTCGACGCTTTAAAGTTTTAAAATGTCTGCGAAATATCTATGTATATTTTATATATGTGCTTTTATTTTTTATTATAAATTTGGTTTTTTGACATATATCGTGGTAAAAGGGTTAAAGGTCTATTGAATAAAATAGTAACTGAAATTTCCTGAGGTTTTTGTTTTCTGAATAATTCACTTGTAATATAAATGAAATAAATTTTCAAAATGTTATGAAAATAAATTTAATCTTTTAGTCACATATTTTATATTAATGATACCTCAAATTTAGTGAAATAAATATATTTTAATAACGAAATAAATTTATCAATAATTTATATATAATCTAATTTTAAAAGTGAACAAAAAATGCAGTGGTTAAAATATATAATTTCGATAGTCTGACGCAGGTAAATAACTAACCGATATTCATTAATGGTTTTGCCGATATTCAGCTGAAATAAAATATTTGATTTCATTTGTTTTTTATTCTAGCAGTGTTTTATTTATGAATTAGTCACTTGTTTTTTAAATACAAAAATATATTTTAATAATAATAAGTTCTAATTAAATTCATTTAAGAATATTTTAACGCAAGGGGTTACACCACTTTGAAATTTTCGAAAAATCTATTTGTTTTTTGCTAAGTAAATTGTTTATATTTTTAAGAATATTTTAAACGTTTATCCATTTCAAAATTTAAACTCTTTTCGAATTTATAGCAATTAGAATGAATATTTGGTTTCAAGACGCTTACGCTGTACAGTTTTTTCTTTTGTGTATATCGAAACTACTTTTTTCAAACTGGTGTACAAGTTATCTCAAAATCTACTAAACCGATTTTGTTAAAATTTACAACACGAAAATAATGTTTATATTAGATCATTGGATTTAAATTCATTGACCAATCAAATACTAGTAAATAATAATTATTATACACAAATCTAATTCCCTATTTTTAATTTAAAAATTGGACATCAGATATCATTATCATAAAAACAAAATTAAAAAATATTAATGTGTAATAGTTTGAATCGTTTTCATAAAAAACATTTCTTTATTTATCGAAATTTTAAAGTTAAATATATTCAACAAAACAAACCTTTTCATATTTTTATGTTTTGTAATAAACGAAAAATATTTTTCATCTCATTTGGATATATAATAAAGTTTTTATCGCGAAATTTTCAATAAAAAATATTGAAATTTATTAAAGTAATCATCCGAGTGACACGTGTTTTTTTGGCACTCGACGACTGAACGGTGGATATATTTTTTTGTGCGAACATCATCTTAAATAAAACAGTGACAATAAAAATTATTTACGTACAATTTTATTTATTATATTTATATTGTCATTATGAGGATAATTATGCCTGGAAACTGATTTTATATTAAACAATCGTCATATTTATTAATAAAAATAACAAATAATTCAAAGTAATAAAAAGAAATTTGTATTGATTTCTATACAAAGTTACAAAAGTTGATAGAATATTTTAAACAGTAAATATTTTAAATGGAGATATATTGAAATCTGCCTTAAGTTTTATTATTATTGATTCTACCAGTTATTTAGTTATATTAAACTTTTGATTTTATTATTTCTCGTAGTAGTTTAAACTTTACAGACAGACGACAAATTTATTTTTCTTGGTTCTTTATTTATTGGTAAATTTTTTATTCTTCCTTTTGTAAAAGTACCTTTTGCATACGTGTTGCATTGAAGACTTTGACAAATTTAATATATTTCCTGTTTCTTTTAAACTTTTTCTTTATTTTAGATAAAAAGTGAATTTAAATCATACTTGTATTTCTATTAAATGAAGTTAACAAAATAAATATATAATTCATTTTATGAACTATTTAAAAATATATTTTTAAAGTTCCTTTAGGCTTATTGTTAATGTGCAATGATATACTATTTAAATACAAAATAACTTTGTTATGCGTTCAAATATTTTGGATACATAACACATGTTGATACTTGAAGCGTGTTTATACAACTCTTTAAAAATCTTTAAATGAATATCTATGAAAAAACTGTTTATTTACCTATGAATACAGAACTAAGTAGTTCCTCTTAAAAAGACACAATTATGACGTGTGCAGGTGTTTTTGGAGTGAATATCTTTTTATGTAATTTATAAAGGAACTATTTTCTGTTCGGACAAGTATTTCTCAAAAGTTGTTTTAAATCTTTCAAATTATTCAATTTTATTTTTTAACCACTTCAACGGTAAATTGTAATAATAAAAGGATTTATGTTTAAAATATCAATAATACAAAATAAAAATCCAAGATAATAAAAGTCGACCTAATAATTAGAGACGAAGAAATTGATGATTCTCAACATAAATAATTTGTAGATAGATCATTTTACTTCCGGACGGCCTTAAGTTTTCTTGGCATTAATTTCTTTTTTTTTATTAAACAAAAAATAGAGCAATTTTTACTTTTTCTCTGTTATTCATTTTTTAAGGTATCTTTATTAGAACTCTATCTAATTGCCATTTTTCTTCCCAATATATCCTACAAATGCTGGATAACATTTAAATTTTGGGACTGTTCAGGTGTACTTTTCGACAATTATGGAGGAGCTATTTTTTTGTAACTATGAATGTGTATTTTGGATCGTTATCTTGGTATAATTTAATAACGGTCTAAAATGTCTAAGGGGGGACCCTGAAAGTTTCAAATAATCGATTCAATTTTTTATTTTTGCATAAATATATTCCATATCTTGTCTTAAATGACCCTCTAAAAGGGTTTATTGATATTCGAAGTCATTGTAAAGGTATAAGAAGAATTGTGGAGGCCAAATAATACATTAACTACAGTACCAAATACTTTAAACGCGTTTTTCTCGAAACCACATTTTTTAAACTGGGTGTCACTTTTTCTCGGGAACCATTCAATGAAATCACTTTAATCAATTTTTTATAAACAAATTTATAGCACTTTTTTCTCACGAAACTTCTGCAATTTTAGCAATTTAGGAATTTTCATAAAATTCTACGCTTCGTCTATCTAATATAGTTTAAAGAAATCTAAACGATTTTGTTCTACCTTCTTTGAGGACTGATGGCACCCATGTAGGTGCTCTGTCGGTACATTACATAACCTAACAAAATATCCTGTTATGTAAATGTATTTTTTGTTATAGTGGATGACTCCATTGCGGCGACTGTAGAAAAAATCTTATGTGTGTTTCTAGCGCAAATGGACATTGTCGATTTCGAGAATGCCGCGCGACTTAGGAGCGCGGCAACAACCTCTCAATCGACAATGTTCCACTTTGCGTTCTTAATACACAAATAGTTATTCTAAAACAATATGAATTCAGAGTACCTACGCAATTTGCTATCAGCAATATGTAAAACTGTTTTTTCTATCGTTTTTCAATTTTTTATAAACAAATTTATAGCAATTTTTTTTTTCAAACTGCTGCAATTTATGTAATTTTTTGAATTTTTTAAAAAAATCCTACGCTTTACGTCTTTCTAATATCGTTTAAAGAAATTTAAATTATTTTTTTCTACCTTCTTTAAGGACTGATGGCGATTGGCACCCATGGAGGTGCCTTTTTTTGAAGGCGTCTGACGCTGAAGGCTATCACGGATCAAAATATTAATATTTTTATTTCAAAAAATTTTGTAATAAATATACAATACGTGCAATAATATAGTAAAAATCTCAAATGATTCTATTGTTATTTAACACTTAAAAAATTCTTGAATATCGCTGTGGGGTCCCCCCTTAATTTTTTAAATTATAAATATTTTATTTTCTGTGTATTCAATAATATGCAAATTTCCTACCCCAGAAACTTTTTTATTATTTCAATGTATGATTTAAATATAAAAAAAATACAAAAAGTTAAAATGGGTTTGTCTGATTTTAAGTGTGAACCAATATGTGTACACGCATATAATAAGAACGATTTATAAATATATACAGAATATTGAAAATGAGCTTGTATTGTAACGTGATATACATGATTTGAAAATAATTAACTACTTGTAATTAATTAAAACGTAACTAAGTTTATTATGAAACATTTCCGGTTCTATAAATCGGAGATTGTTTAATAAAGTGAATTGATACGATCATGAACAGTTTACCGGAATAAACGAATAAAATAAAAAATAAATATTACCGCGTTTCATAGATATAGTGCAATGTAATTGTAGGTAGATATATAATGGTTTTTCGAGTATATGTTTGCGTCATCAATATGAAACTCGAAAGTTTCTATCCTGTGTTATACACGTGCGCTATCCACGTGGTGACGTGCGTTGGATGTTGCGACGCTAGGGGGTAGTGACGTCGTCAGTGGTGGTTCGTCACTTTAGTTGGGTAGCCACTAACTCAGAGGGTGGTCTTAGTTTATCAAATTAATTAAATTTCACTTTAGTGACCGGTACTATTGTCTATTGTATGTCTGATAAATTTCTATTTATTCATCTTGTTATATCCGTGTCTAAGTTACCTGTGCCATATTTATTCAAATGTTTTATACTAATTATAAACTTTTCATATTTTAAACAATTTTAACTCATTTTAACTTTTATTATATAAACTATTTAGTTTACAATTTAAATATAATTTGTTACTAGAATACAATTACTAATTTTCTCTTCATTTGTTCAACAACGTTCACTTGATGAGCAAAACTTTTAATTATTGAAGTGTAATTAATATTATTTTTGAAAAAATATAAATATAATGTACATTGTTTCAGTTTTGATACTTACACGGTAATTTTAAATTAAAGTATATTATTAAATAAAATGTATATAATTCAAAAATCATTATATATAAGTATCAAACATGTAATCAATAGTTTACAACAAATAATTTTCTTACACGCTACAGTTTTTTGCATTAAGCTAATCATAATATGTTGATAGTTTTGATATATTTATCCAAAATAAATTAGTATAATACTCAAAAATAAAAAATATCATTTCTTTAAACACTTTCACTTGTTATTTTTCTTTGTAAAAAAAAATTAAACCTTTATATAGTAAGATTTAACCTGGAAATAAAATATGCTGTTTGTCTTTGACAGGTGTAAAGTACTTAATTAATTTCATTTTTATCTGAAACTCTTTTTTCATGTATTTATTATTGTTCGTATTAATCTAGTTGTAAGTAATTTAATAATGTTGTTATTAACTGACCAATAGTTTCGCTCTGAAGAAACTCGTTGCGATCGGAATACAAATCAGTTAAGGACTGTTTCTAATGTATTATTTATTTATAAAGAAATACAGATTAGCTTTATATTAATTAGATGTAAAGAAATTACAAAATCGATAATCATTTAATCAATAGATTAATTTTTTGAGATAACATAGGGTGTTAAATTTTTTTGAACCAATATTTTGGAAATTATGTTTGATTTTTTTTTAAGAGAAAGAAATATTTAAAGGTGTCGGGGACGAAGAGTCAGATGATAATATATATTGAAATTTAGTCCGTTGTAAGACTATATGTTAGGTAAAATATTCATTTATCTATATTTACGTGATGTGTTGTAAACAAATCAGTGTGGAGCGCGCCTCTGGAAGGTTCAGGGTTCTATGAACGGTTTCGTGGAGGGTTTCGGGGTGTTGAGTGGGAGCCCTAGCTCGGCCAAGGCTTCATGCGTGCGTCACCAGAACACTGGGTATTGATTTTATATTCAGAGTGGTGTTTTACCTGTACCTACACTCAGTATAAGTCTGATGCTACCCTGTCTGTACAGTAGCGAAGAGGTTAGTCTCTCTCTGGATCAGTCTGTTCTGTCTATCAGAGACAAGGTGAGGACTGCGGACTAAGTAGATGATATAGCTGCTGGCTGTCCTTTCAGAATGCGTGGGATAATGGTATTTTCTTTCAGGATTTACCGTTATCTGTATCAAAGTATTAAATATTAATAAAATATTGCAAATGTTCCTTTTTATGTACAATAGTACTTTATTTCTTTGATATATGCAACACGCATAATATATATTTGCACAAATTCCAACTTTAAATAAAATGTGAACTAGTCTATTCAGAATATCCTTTTTCATATTTTTTAAAGCATTGTATAATTCTTGCACATTCTTTTCTTTGATATTTCCTGCCTTTTGTAGTATTTATTTCTATTTTTTTTTTAAGATCACACATTTTTATAGTAGTACTTTTCCATATTCTAAGTTGTTTTGAATAAATTTTTTTTTTTTAATTACATAAGCATGATATAACTATGAAATATTTCGATATTTCTTTTTCGTCTTTAAACATATATTTATTGTAACTTGATAAATTTTGAATTATTTAAATAAGTTACTATAGTTAACTGTAGTAATAAATAATTTTTTTTTCATAATTGTAATAACAAAATAAAAAAAATCAACATTAATTCAAAAGTACCAGAAATTTATCTTACACTCAAAGTCGGATTAATTGATAATTCTCAACATTTTCAAAATAAATATTTTGTTGATAGACCATTTTGCATTCACATTGTCTCAAGTATTCTTGGCATTTGATTGATTTGATTAAAAAAAAATAAACAACAACAACTTAATTTTATCTCATTCTTCCTGTAAGTCACTTTTCTGGGTTTCTTATCCCACAAATATTTGATTACATTTAAATTTCGGGACTATCCAGATGTTTTTAGCACTTTTTGGCACTTATAGAGAAGCTATTATTTTGTAATCATAAATCCTGATTTTGGTAATAAAACGGTCCAAAATGTTTAATTTTAATTTATAAATGCTTCATTGCCTTCTCTAGAAACTGAAATATTATTTCAGTTAACGATTTAAGTAATAATTTATTAATTTAAAATAGGCTTGTTCGCAATTAAGTGTGAACTCCTTGTATATAATTTTAATTTTAATTAACTTCTGCAAAGAAGAAGAAAAATGCAATAACATTTTTGAAATATCTGTTCCGAATTTAATGAAATACAAATAATTTTATAAAGTAAATAATAGTATACTTACAATTAGGTATATCATTATAATATGTCATTCGAAATCTAGAGTTTAACTGAGAGTGACATTAAACATCTCTATACGATTTAGATATTAAATTTTAATTGAATGACAAGCATGGACTACTATAGGTTGAGAAAGGGTTTCAATGACGAGAGATGCCTAATTAAATTTCTAATATAAAATTCATTTCTATTTCATTGATAATGGAATTAATTAATCAGGATATGTAACTGTATGGTTTTAGTAGTATTATTGAAAATTAATTTTACAAAATTTGTAATAATAGTATATCTTCTTTATTCAAACACTTTAAAATCTATTTCTACTGATATAAATACAAATCTAGTTAATACACTTGTGTAAATTTTAAAAATAACTTTTTATATTAAACTTATATAGGAAAGTTTGTAAATATTTTATTTATATACAACGAAAGCAAAATTACGTAGAAGTTTCTTTCCAATTTTAATTTTATTTCTACCTTTTATCAGTTATAATGCAGCGTCGAACTTCAATATTTAGTGGCCTTAAAAGCAAACCATAGTTTCTGAAAATTTTATTAGCGATTGACTACCATTTCGATTGGTTAAATGCTTCATTTGAAACTATTTAAATTTTTAGTTAAAACCTACCTTTCAGATTAGTTCATTTTAATTAGTTTTAAAAAAACATATATTGTAAGTTATTATCTTGATGTGAAAAACTATCTTACTACAGGTGGAACGAACGCACATGCATGGTATCAAATTTAACACTTGGTTATATCATTGGAAAATTGCAATGTTAAATGGCATAGTTATTACGGCACTAACGAGGTACTAGGGTTATATTTCATATGTAGTAATTTACTTTGTATATGCTGTTAACACATTGTTAGCTTTGCTATAACATTTATTTATAAAAATAATTAATTTTTTTTTATTAATATTTTAAAATATATTTTCCGTCCATTTGCAAAAGCGGACAAGTAGAATTTTTGATTCTTAAAAGTCTTTCGAATATTAATATAATGTTACTAAATAAAACAAGTTATTTAAGTAATCCGACTTCAAATTTATGTTTATTTACAAAATCGTGAATAAATTTTTATTAATAATGTACAATAAAGAGTACATGAGTAGAAAAGTCAAGAAAAATCAGTTTTTCCGTATTTAAGTTTGTTCGAGCAGAAATCTATTTTTTTACAATAATATAAACTTTAAATATGTAAGTTATTTAGTTTATTATTTATTAATTAACAATGATTAATACATGTTATTTGACTTTAATAGTTTTTTGAGTAAAATACATCTGGCAATAGCGTATCTTAAAGCTGACTGTTGTTGTTATAGTCGTCGCCACGAAACAATGTAATTGCGTAATTATTGCAAGTTTACATGATTTTGCCCCGTCATATGAAACGTTTTATATGTTTCGCAAAAGCCATTGTTGTATTTATACACAAACGCTTTATAAAGAAGTAACCAGTGTAAAAAACTGCATAAAAAATTATTTGATTTAATGATACGAAGTACTTCACATTATTGAGAAGTATGTTCATTAAGCGTTAAAAAGATGAAAAAGGTAATAACGTATGTCGAAGTAAAATATCTGTTTATTATTATGTAATTACTTTGATTCGTGGCGACTACTAAAGTATTCAGTTAAATTTAGACACAGATGATTTGTTTAAAAAAAACTTCATCATGAAATTGAAAAATGTTATTATTTATATGACAAAAATAGATCCAAACAAATTAAGGTAAGGAATATTGATTAAAATTTAAAAACTCGCGCGTTTTTTTAATCGACTCGCGCATTTTTTCATTCGACATTGACAAGCCTTCACAAATCGAATATGTCATTTATTTTGAAGTTCGGCTGACAGATATTTGAATGAATTTTCAGTTTTTTATATTGAAATATCATTAAAACGGCACATCAGAATACTAAGTAATTTTTATATAATCTACAATAATTGATAAATACAAACTGAAGGTTTTATTTTTTTATCTAATTTGTTTGTTGCTACATTATATAAAAAATGTGCATTTCACAAGTACTTCCCTGTTAGCTTTATGTTTAATAAGCAATTTTCAAATTTTTTTATTAATAACATATTAAAATTTCAACTTCTTACCTAAAAATTGCTTTAACGATTGATCAACCTTCATAAATATTTTGTAAAATTTTCAACTAAAACATATTTTAATGATGAGTTTTCAGAATTCTTATTTATGAGACATTATATACTTTAGATTAAATTCTGCACATTATTTAATTAAAAAACAATGTAAGACAGCTACGCGCTGTCTTCGTCAGGCAAATTAAACGTTGCTTTTTAATTAAATCATTTATAAAATCTCACAAAAAAAGGATGAAATTTATTTAAAAAAAGTGTTTATTTAATAAAAAAAAACCATTTTAATGATAATTCAACAGAAATTGTTTATAAAGGATTAAAAATGAAAATATAGTTTTTTATTTGGATATGCAATATTTATTATAGAAAAGAAAATATGTGTTTAATTAGTAACAAACATTAGTTTTGGGAACAATTCTGAATATATAATTAATGTAAAATGAATTATGAAAGCATTTATTCAACATTGGAATGTTTATGTATTTGTTCAAAATGTGTTACAATTTGAGAATTACATATCATTTGTGTTAAATTTCAATTAAAAATTATTGTAGTAAATTGCGTAGGTACTCTGAATTCATATTGTTTTAGAATAGCTATTTGTGTATTAAGAACGCAAAGTGGGACATTGTCGATTGAGAGGTTGTTGCCGCGAGGCTTAGAAGCGCGGCATTCTCTCGAAATCGACAATGTCCATTTGCGCTCGAAACACACACAAGATTTTTTCTACAGTNGACAATGTCCATTTGCGCTAGAAACACACACAAGATGTTTTCTACAGTCGCCGCAATGGAGTCATCCACTATAACAAAAAATAATAAATTTTACATAGCAGGACATTTTGTTAGGTTATGTAATGTACCGACAGAGCAATATTATATCAGATTGACTTGTGAAGGTAATAAACGTGTAGGTAACGTTAGCGAGCTTTTTTTATACTTTGTCGCTCTAGAGCGGCAAAGTAATATTTTGCGTTGACAAAAGAGAGCGCAAAATACCTACTTTGTATAGCGACTGTAAAAAAGTGTAATTTTTATATTATTTTAATGACTGAACTCGTTAATTCAACTAATACCAAAATGATTGGCCGTCAATTTCGTATTATTATCAAAATTATCTTCCAGCGGAGTATATCAACTTCAGGGGTAGGATATTTGTAATTTATTAAGAAGACAAATTTTACATATTGAAAATTTTGGACCTTTTTGTACTTTACCTAGATAACGATCCAAAAGATAGAGTCATGATTATAAAAAAATAGCTTTTCTTTAAGGGGGACCCCATCTGAAAACAGCGATATTCAAGAATTTTTTAAAGTGTTAAAAAATAATCAAATCATTTGGTTTTTTTTACTATATTGTTGAATGAATTTTAGTTATTATTACAAATTTTTTTTAAGTAAAAATATTAATATTTAGAGCCCTGGTAGCTTTTGGCGTCAGACACTTTCAAAAAAAAGCACCTGCATGGGTGCCATCAGTCCTTAAAGAAGGTAGAACAAAATCGTTTAAGATTTCTTTAAACTATATTAGATAGAAGAAGCGTAGAATTTTATGAAAATTTAAAAAATTGCTAAAATTGCAGAAGTTTGAAGTTTCGTGAGAAAAAAGTGCTATAAATTTGTTTATAAAAAATTGATTAAAGTGATTTCATTAAATGATTCCTCTTTTGCAATGACTTCGGATATCAATAATTCCTTTTAGAGGGTCATTTTAAACAGAATAAGTAATAGATTTATGCAAAAAAATCGATTTTTTTGGTGGGGTCCCTCTTTAATTGCCGAACAGTCCCCAAATTAAAATGTTTTTGAACATTTTTGGGATATATCGAGAAGATAAATGGCAGTTAGATAGAGTTCTAATAAATAAGCTCTGAAAAGTGATATATAGGAAAAATGAATTATAATTGAGCTGTCTTTTTGTAAAAAATACTTATGGAATCAATGCCAAGGTGACTTGAGGCCATACGGAAACAAAATTTTGAAAATTCTTTTATTACTGTTTGTTTTCTGTTATTTTGCCACAATTAGTTATTTAAACAGTTAAAACAATAAAAATATTTCACTAATTTGAAGAATTTAAACTACTGCTTTTGAGAAAGATTTGTCTGACCTTTGACTGTGAGCTACGGTATATTGACTAAATTCTGTAGTAAATGTTTGTATATTTATTTTTTCGAAATGAATTCTATGAATAGAGTTAGCTATAACAGAAGTACCTGTGTCCGGAAGTAGTTTATAAGTGAGTGTATAAGTATTGCAAAAGTTCAAAAATCATAGTAGTTGATGCGAGTATGTGAAGTCATCTAAAATGTGTTCCAAACATAACCGATTGAAATAATACATGAATCTATGTATAGAAAGATATTTTCGTCTGTTTATGTCTAAGTTTAACATTAAAAATTCTTTGGGCAACATTACAACATTACCTCTATGTATCTTGGGCAGGTCAAAAATACTCAAAAAGCTGTGAGGGAAGCCATGGCAGTACTGAAATAAAACATATATTTCTAGCTACCGTTTATACTCAATTCTAGCACCAGTCAGTCTTGGTTAGTGGCTATGTTAGTTTGCTGGTTTCTGTCCGAAAATTTCTGCATAACAGCAGTGCAACTAGTGCACTATGGAAAACGAAAATCGAAAATTTTTTACGCGAAAAATCCAACAGTTACATTGGATATTAAACGCGGAGTACCCGTGTCACACTGGCCGATGTTCTGACGGTGGCGATGATCGTGCTCGTACATGTAAGCAGGGTGCTGTCACACTAGCTCACATCACACTAATGTTTTTGTCGCTCTGAACTACGTGTATACACAGGTATTCTTTCTTAATAACATTTTATTTTATTACAAATCTCAGCTACCCATTACATTCACATAAAACATTTTATATCATATCAAATTACAAACCAACAAAGATTCAGTTATCAATTGTTTTATTTGTATACATATAAAAAAAAAATTAGTTCAACAATCAAACTGTCAGAAATAACGGTATATTTTTTGTTTCAATGAATTCCCGTCAATATTTTTGTTTTATTTTTCAAAACAAATGAACTGTCAAGTTTAATTACTCATAGCACGATTGATTTAATTAACTAAATGTTTTTATTTCCAATTGTTTAATTATATTTTCATATTAATTTCAAACTAAATTCGAGTTTATTTTAATATTGAAATTTAGTAATATTAACTTTATAAAATAAATAATATAATAATTATTTCTGTTTATTTTATTATTTATATTTAAATTATTGATTTTGTTTACAAAATCCATTTATATGTCAAACTGTCATGAAACTATTAACTTTTACTTGATACCTAATAAATATACATAGTTATTTTATGTTATAATATATCGAGGAAATTTTAATATTTACTCTTGTTTGTTACAATGTTTATATTAAAAATAGTTACACTTTTTTTTATTTCATATTTGTTTTTGTTTTACGAGGTAAAGTTGCTATTGAACTGTTAAAAATACTATAAATATACATGTCAAATTTGTTTAATAATATTTATTTAAATGATATGTTTACTATTTTTTTTAATTCTATATAATTTTACATCCATTTAAAAAAAAAATCGGAAGTATATTTATAAATTTCAAAA
>NEEE01002054.1:691001-701018 GCA_002278615.1 Pogonus chalceus
AAAAATCTTGTGTGTGTTTCGAGCGTAAATGGACATTGTCGAATTCGAGAGAATGCCGCGCGCGTCTCAATCGACAATGTCCCACTTTGCGCTCTTAATACACAAATAGCTATTAAAGACTTATTAGAACATGTTTTATTATTTAATAAGTAAAAAACCATATTTTAAAAATATAAAATACATTTTTATTTAAATTAAAATTTAATATAATACATTTTAAATTTGTAAATATAACTGCAATTATATATTATTGTTATTTTAAAGACAAAAAAACTATCTTTTAAAACCATTTATGTTCAAAGTTGCTATGTTTAACACATTTTATCTTATAAAATACAACAAATGATTTTAAATACTTTTTTTTTTTTCAAAATGAATGATTTTTAAAATTTTATTTAAAAAATCATTTTGCTTACACCAGAATTTTCTTGTTTCTTGAACAAAATCTATTAGCATTAAAATTATTATACAGATATCTCTAAAAACAGTTAAAAGTTAAAAAAAAGTATATAATTATGATAAAATAAACAATTCAAAACAGGGAAGCATTTTAAATTTGTAAATATCAATTTATTGATTCAAAATGAGCAAAGATAATAATCTATTTCCTAACCTAAAACTTATAAGAAATCAGGTCATCGCCATTTTCGAATATATTTTACATTTTCATCGATTATAAAATGCATTCAATAATAAAAATACACAGTTTTACGAGAGATATGTCATTATCCCCTTAAATCACATCTATTAAATAGTAATAAAATGAAAAATTTATTAAGTAGAATTTATTTCTGAAAGTCAGCGCCAATCTAATGAATTGATCTATTATTTGAATGTATTTGTACAAACAAGACATTGTAAACATGGCTACAGCGATACATGATGACTAATCATAGTTTAAAGGTATTGTCTATACTTATAGAATTAAAGAAAAATAAATAAGTTGTGTCTGGCACTTTGTACAATTTTTAAAAACATTGTAAATACATTATTTAAAAAGATAATATTTTTATATGTGATTTTATTTCATTTGTTTTAAAACAAAAACATGCCGAGCATGTAACAAAATGGTGGAGGCGCACCTGTAACTTTGAAAATATTTTTTAGAAATACTACTTAAATGCCACGTTTGACTAAATCATACGATTAAATATAGATTTAAACTTTTAGTACTCACTAGTAAATATTTTTGTTATGTATTGTGATTGTGACAAACCAATCCTAAATTTAACTTGTAATTTTATTACTATTTTATTGATTTTAGAGTAGGTGACAATATTATTTATTTCCTATAAAATTTTACAGATACGATTATATTATTAACTAACAAATTATTATTTCATTAGTTTATTAACATTTATAATTTTATTATATACTCTTTGATTATGTCAAGGTTCAACTTGTATTTTATACTGATTTTCATCTTTAAATAACTTTATATACATATATTTTTTTATTTCTGGTATTTCTGATAAAAGCACTATTTTATGCTTAAGAATCAAGTTAAAAATAAATCATTTTTAATTACTTTAATTATAAATATACATAGTATAACTTTAAACATATGTTTTTGTTTTAAAACAATTCATTTAAATATTAAATTATTTTGTAAATTAGTAATAATTCATAGAAATGGTTTACTTAGTAGTAAAATTGTATTTTATAGTGATAGTCATTGGAGAAAGATTATAGTAAACAATTTTTTTCTTGTTCTTACATGTTTTCAAGGTAAATAGTTTTTTCTAATTTATATGAATGTATTTAATTTTTATTTAGATACGTTTGAAAATTATTTTCAGTTAAAAATTTGTGATAATATATGTCGAACATACGACAGCATCCGGGCTGGCCATGATATGCTGCCTCATACGTTCATACTCCTGTTTCTACACATACGTGTACTTTCAGCTCTGGAGGTCTGTCGACGACACATATGCTAGTGTCACATATGCACGTGTTCGTGTCTGAGTATGTGTTATTTCTTACGTGCCAACGTTAGGGGGGTAGCTTAACTGATGAAACATCAGTAAAGAAACTGTATAAGTCGCTACTGATGTATAATGTACTCGAAACTAGTGTTTGGCAAAAAATTATTTTTTATTTTGTCAAATTTCAATGAGATTTTTACTTCAAATAATATAACTAAATTCAATTTATTTATTCAATTTAAACAAATAATTTTGTTTTTATTTCGCAATTACAAAGTACAAATTTAACGAAATTAAGTTTTTAATAAATTTATATTAAATATTATTTAAAAAATTAAATTATTCTTTAAAACCTTTCATAATATATATTTCAATTTGAAGAAAGAATTAGTAAAAATATTAAGTAGAAGTTAACTAGTTAAATATAATGATTTCTTTGTTAAGTCATAAGTTTTGTAAAAATTTAAATGATTAGAAATGTAAAATGGTTTGCTGAGCACTAGAAACAGCGTGTTTGTACGGTATGAAACGAAGCGTCGAGCAATGCCATGTTTTGGCTGTGTGTAGTCGCAAACTAAACGACGCCGCCAAAAAAGATAGAATTCCTAAAATATCATTTGTTCCTTACATGTTTTCTTATAACGCTAGTATAGTGTACCTTTTGAGGAATCTGGGGTTATAGTAACGGCGGTCGGCGCTGAAAGCGTCTCGAATCTCTAGATGAAGATGACGAGGAGAAGGGGTATGTTGAACGCGACGCACTTGGCAGCTGTAGCGCTCCTTAAAAGGTATCGTAGACTTGAGAAGGGGCTCACGTTGCTGTATGCCTTGCTCTGGTCAGCGATCAACCATACTATACGCTACCAGTCAACTTAAACTATTGCTCTTCACTAACTCACCAATTCATATTTCAAATTGCTTATAAAACATCATATTACCTTCAACTTTTGTTTAAATACATGCTTACATGTTCATTCTTGTTGTTTATACATAACGATATTTATTCATTTCCATTACTATAGATCCACGCATAAATGATTCATTTACTTTTAACTTACTCAAAACTTAAAAATATCATTCGAATGCAAAATACTTTAACCAAACTTTTCCAGAATTTATTTTTAACGCAAATAGAAACAACATTTGTAAAATACTGTTGGAATAGTTGAAAAAATAATATTATAAAAAAAATATATATATATACATATGTACATGAAGTTGTAGAAACGAATATTATCTTGGATACTTGCCAAATTGTTGATTATCACAATATATGCTTTGTATCAACAATAAAGACCTTTAATACAATGAACATATGATTAATACGTTTCTTAAGACAAAAGCCTTTAAATTTAATTTACCAGGCATAAAATGCAATCATTTTATTTGCATTCTATGTGTATTAATGAAATGTAATTTTAAAATTATATTTCAATAAATTGTATGTTTCGCTTTTAATTCTAAAACACAATTAATCTGTGAGTTATAGTTGAAGTCAGGAATTCAATTGAAAGAATTGCATAATATTTACGTAAGCTTACATAAATGTAGAGATTTTATTATTTTTTAAGTATCTTAATTTATTCTTGTCCTTCTGTGTTGAAAATTGGTTCAAGATTATAAAAATATTGTCTAGAGTTATAATATCAGTAAAATTACAAATATTTTTTGGATTTCCTAAGAGATATAAGAAATATTCATTGTTTTCTGTGACTTCTTTAAATGCAAATCATGTGAGATATACTCAAACATATATTTGTAAAATATTTGGATAATTAGTTTTTAGTAGTTTATCTAAATCCTGCTTTGGTTATCAGTGAAAAATTAAACTAACGATTAGTTATTAACTTGAAATGTCATTTAAATGTAATTTTGACGAAGATAAGTAGAAATTTATATTTAAAAACATTGCAGGATATACTTATATTGATATAAAGAGAAGGTAAATTAGAAAATAATTTTGATTGAATATTTGATGGGTTTGAAATGATAATATTGGAAGACAAAACAATATGTAAGTTATAATATATGAGGAAATAAGTTCTTAATAGTTTTCTTATAGGTTTTCCGATTCAGCATGTGCTTCCGTGATCGTTCGTTTGTGAGTTGATGAGACTTTTGTTTCTGCGGTGTCGAGTGCTTCGGAACCTCCTTGGCACTTGTCGTCGGTTAGTAATGGTATCGTCTTCGCCAGTTGAACCGACGCCAAAATAATGCGTCATGTTCGTATTATCCTCGCAAGATTCTGAGCATCTGCGATCACTTGTGCTTGGTTCTCCATGTTTTATCGTTGGTTTGCCTTCGCTTGGTGTTGTTACCTCACGTCTCGGAACATTGCCATTGCTTTACGGTTCCCCTCTTACGCCGTCACTGGTCACAGTACATAGCATAAGTCGTACCGTGCACGTGCCTAGTTCTATCTTTAGAACATGGACCCTTATTCCGATTTTTTTTCTTCAGGTCGTTAGTTTCGTTTGCTTTCTTTCTACTCTTATACTGTTGGACGTTGTTACTATGTTGAATCAACAAATTTTTTCTTTGCAAATCAAACATATCTAAATATCATTTACACTATCCTAACCTAAATTACTCCTAAGTATTAGATATTTAATGCAAAAACTAAGATACATTTTTTAAACTATGAAAATTAATGATGTTGTTTAAGAGATTGTTATTGAAATGAGTTTGTCTTTTTGAAATAAATAACATATTTTGTAGTTTTGACTGGCCAAAACATTGTATTGCTTCTAGTATAGTAAACTGTTGCCAAAAATTGCTGAGCTCAGCGAGATACTGAGGCTACGATGACCCTTGATGCGACTCGCCCGGTATTTAACAGGCGCGCAGTGTGACCTCCGTATTCGTGCCAACAGAATACGTTGTTACCCTATACCGAAATGTGAAAACACCCTGTATAAACAGTTTCACACTACACTTACTAATTTAGTTATTATTACTTTTCCTACATGTTTTTTCTATGCCTCAAACTTTTGTTGATAAATATATTTTTTTTACATTCCTAATTATAATCTAGATAATACGCTATATCATTTGATAATATCAGTCTATACTATTTAGATAATTTGATAAATGAAACGTAAAAAAAAATTGCTTAACCGGTTTATGATTAGATACTTATTGCTTAAACCAGTTTTATTTTTTAAGTATTTATTCATTATATGTATATATGATACTTTTGGGATATTGTTTTTAATTGGGCTTTGGAAATTTTTGTTTCATATTGAAAGTATAGTTTGTATACATGGTAAGCATGTGCAGCTATGCATGTATGCGTCATGATGTGTGTGATGGTATATATGACGTCGGGACGTTGAGGGACGCTGTCGGTTGGTTTGTGTGTTTGGCTGACGCTGGGGCTCGGCACGGGTAACAATTTTGAAGTTTGTGGGACGCGTGCGACGTGCGGGAAACGCAAAAGGCACCACACTACGGCGTCCATCTTAACTTGTTCTTGGATCGCGATTTGTGCTAAGTTTGTTGTGCTATAAGCAGCTTTGTTGTCGAGCGTCCTTCCACTAGGTAAGTGAAAATGTAGTAACTAAGATAGCGTCTCGATTTATTTTCAAACTGACAATTATTTTGGGGTGTATTACAACCGGCACGCCGCCACACTATCCTCACTATTAACTCTAACATTCTTCGCTTTTCGATCGGCGCGTTCGCACGTCATACTCCACGAATTATTTTATTCTTAATTCGCATCAACTTGTCAAATTTCATTCTCAACTATTATCTCGGAATTTCAATCATTTCATTCTACAGTTTACCAAAATTATCTACTATTTTCTTACAGTTATACGTTTGATTTAAAATTCAGTTTACCGAACTACAAAAGTAAAAACAATATTTGTAAATATTTTAATTTCATATGTATGTATCGGTTGACCTGACCCTTATAATTATTCTTAACAGAGAAAGATTATCATCGTACATATTATTTTGAATTCATATATACAATATACAAATGTAAAAAAAATGTACTGACATTGTATTTACCATTTTCAACTTGTCAAAGGCGCATCATTTACATATTATGTTTGAAATTATTTCAACAAGATATGATTTTGAACCTTGTTGCTTCTGTGCAGGATCTTATTTCGTATCCTAGAAGAAAAATTTGTGAAATATTTCTAATTTTAACTTAACCAAATTAATTTATTATAAAACTTTTTCGATTTATGTTTGAAATTACTTTTTGATATTATATTTAAAACTCCAATTGGTCAATATGACAAATATTTATTATATGTTACAAATACCTTCTGCAAAATTTTATAAATGCGTTTTTTTTTTTTTTTTTTTTGTAAAAACTAAAATAATGAANATATTCTGATATTTTTTTTATATTAAATATTA
This sequence comes from Pogonus chalceus, assembly GCA_002278615.1. NCBI lineage: Eukaryota > Metazoa > Arthropoda > Insecta > Coleoptera > Carabidae > Pogonus > Pogonus chalceus. The sequence continues at coordinate 697,307 of NEEE01002054.1, forward strand.
ACTTACAAATTTCTTATTATTTTTTTCTCCATATTAATATTGAATGAATCTATTTTTAGTGGAACTTTTTTCATAATAATTTTAAATCAATTAATAGAAATATACTTAGAAAGTATTTAATAATCTTATCACCTAAACAAATATAATTAACAAGTATAATTTAACAGTATTATAATCTTGTAATAAAAATATAAGTTTTATGACTGTAATAATTTTGTAAAATATTTGATTTAAGTTACCAGACCCAGCTTATAAGTTTAAGATATAAGTATTTAGGTATGTCGCCGGATTTCCTGTAAGATTTGTCACGTGGTTCGATACTACAGCTGTTTTCATCTTGTGGTTAAAGGACTATATTTCTTTTCTACCTTATGTAGTTTTTTATCCGTTATCTATGATCCTTTTTTTAAGTTTTAATGCTTTAGTTATCATTTGGTTTTAAATTTATTTTATGAGCGGGGTCAGCTTTTTATTTTTAATGGTTTATTTAAAGAGATTTTAGTCTGATGTAGCACGATTTAATAAATCATATAGCACGAATTTTTCCGTATTTTTATATTTTACAATATGATTTCGTAATTTAACTAGATTGTAGATATTTCTAAATTAAAAAAAAAATTTCAATCGTTTAAAATTACAACTTAACTTTAGATTTCTTGTTTTTACAGAATTTTATTCTTAAATTAATAAAATTTCTTTCATAATTTCCTGAAATTGTCTGTCGAATTAAAAAAAAAGTAAGAATCTATTCTCTTGTTTTTAGTTTTTTTTTGCCACAAACTAAATTATTGCTCACTAATTAAAAATCTTATTTATAAATGAACACAAAATTAAACCATTTTTGACTCAAATTTCTGAATAATAGTCCAGTTAATTTTTAATGCTTGTTTTTTTTTGTAAAATTCTCACGACATAATTGCGCTATTAATTGAAGGACACTTTTCAAAATTATATCCGAAAAATAATTCCTCAGTAATAGACCATTTTTGACCAAAATCTTTGGACTATAGTCCAGCAATTTTTATCACTACAGTTATTTGTATAAATCTCGAAAAATTATTAAGTTATTCAGCTGATAATTCAGAATTTCATGTATCATAATGTTTCTAGACGATGTGTACCCAATAATAATACCTAAAAAATATGCCATTTTTGGCGAAAATCACTAGAAAATAATTTTGAATCTAAAAGCTATCTAAATGTATAATATACACTCGTCCCTCAATTTACACGAATATCTATTCAATATGAATTTGTTTTACGCGAATATAAACCTTGTAAAAAGAATTTGTAACTACAGTAGAAAAACATTAAAAAAAAAAAAAACTGTTGTAAGTTATAGAAATATAAAGCAAGTTAATTTACTGGGAAACCGCGTTATAAGAGAACCGTGTTATATTTGAGGATTAACTGTATACACTTGTTATATTAAAAAAAAAAATAGTTCGTGTATAAAACTACCGCGTTAAATACCCGTTATAATTACTAAACCATTTTTTTCGATTCCTTTTATAAATATTGTAACTTTGAAAATAGTTATTTGTGTATTAAGAGCGCAAAATGGGACATTGGCGATTGAGAGGTTGTTGCCGCGCGACTTAGGAGCGCGGCATTCTCTCGAAATCGACAATGTCCATTTGCGCTCGAAACACACACAAAAAAATTTCTACAGTCGCCACAATGGAGTCATCCACTATAACTAAAAATAATAAATTTTAGATAGCAGGACATTTTGTTAGGTTATGTAATGTACCGACAGAGCAATCATATGTCAGATTGACTTGTGAAGGTAATAAACGTGTAGGTAACGTTAGTGAGCGTTTTGTCTACTTTGCCGCTCTAGAGCGGCAAAGTAACATTTTGCGCTGACAAAAGAGAGCGCAAAATACCTACTTTGTAGAAAAAAGTTATTTATAATAAATCTATATATGTATGTACGTATTGGAATGAAAATCGTATTTATATAGAACATTATTTTAAATTGTCGGTACATATTGTTCTATTGTACGTACAATTAATTATCATGTACATTCTGTGTTTATAATATATTGAATAGTTTTAACATATTCCACTAAAAATACATACGTTATTGCACTTGAAAATTTGATAGATTTTTCATTATTTAATTTCAAATTGAAAAAATAAATACTTTTATTGTTATAAATAATTACAAAAAAAAGTAATTTTATTTTGTATTATTCAAATAAATGAAGTTTAATAAAACAGTTACATAAGCATTCATGACGTCACAAATACTTTCTGTAAATGCTGATATAGTTTTTAAATGACAAAAATATAGGTTAAATTAAACGCACACAAAGAAAACAGATGTAAATACTCATTTTATTATTTATTTGTCTGAACTTTTTAAATATCAAATGAATTTCAATACCAAGTAACTACGTAATTATGGATTTATTTCAAAATTTCTCTGATATATTTTACTTTCATTGTCATTTTATATTAAAAGGAACTGCAATAATGGAAATCATTCATATCTGATATATTTATTTAGTTGGTTTTCTATAAAGAAAATAATTTTTTTTTCCTTCCTGATATGATTCAATTATTATATTTAAACGGCAAAACATGACATCCTGCCCGTAATCTGAATATCCCATATATTGAAGAACATCATTTGTTTTGTAATTATTTATTGTTTATATTTTCAAGGATATTTATTATAAATAATATTCTAAAATAAGTTTGCAATGAGGCATAATTAAACGATTCTACGAGAGCAGAATAGCCATTCCAAACATGTTACAAATTCTAATATTAGTTCTATTAAAAGAAAACATAACCAAAAAAACTTAGACAGATATATATTTTAATAATTAAAAAATTGCAGTTAGATGACGCTATTTCGGGGTTGTTTTATAAGATTATATACCTCATAGTTGCGCAGATAGTGTAATCATTCTATGATTTAATGGAATTAGGGAAAATATATGAAGTATTTAATAAATATTATCTAAATACGGTCCTGAACATTACTCTTTTTCCTGATGATACGGAAGCTTACCATGAAAAACGTATGTCTACACACTTATACCGGAAATACGCGTATATGATCGAGATAGAAGACACACGTGGTGCATATCCCCCTACTTCTCCTATTTTAAAACATCCCATATATTGTTAAAAGGCATTAAACCCTTCAAATAACACGATTTGTTTCAACAAGTTTATCGAATAATTTAACCAAAAGATAAAATTTATTTATTTAATTAAAAGAGAAATGTAAATAAAATCGTATGCTTATATTTAATGTAGTGAAAAATATACTCGGTTAAATAATGGTACCGGTAATGCTTGTCATTAAAGAAAAATTATTTTTCAATTCGAGGAATTTTGAAATGAAAAAGTAATTATATTTTTGACGTATTTATTATAAAAGTACTTATATACATGCTTTCCAAAACATTTACTATTTGTTTTGCAATATTGAAATTACATTTTTATTGTGTATTTACAGTCATTTTATGATTTCATGAAATAATGTTTATGGAATTTTAACTTAATCAGTTTATTTTATATACGTATTATTAATAAGAATTAAATTACATTAATTCTTCGTTCAATATAATATTATTAATTAGATTGTAAAATACAATTTTAAAAAAATTAAGTAGTTTCCATTATGTACATTCGAAAAATAATTATTATATTATTTAAAAAATTTATTTATTTAAAAATTATATTGTTATAG